>JAVQKC010044277.1:0-10258 GCA_036025475.1 Philypnodon macrostomus
CATTCATTCATAGGCAATGTGGGTTAAGTGTCTTGCCCAGGGACACAACGACAGTGTACGCTCGGACGGGGGCTCGAACCACCAACCCTCTGGTCGAGGGGCGAGCGCCTACCCCACTGCACGCACTGCCGTTCAAGCAGAACATATTTCACACTGGGATTCCACACTATTAACATATTATCTCATCTATACCAGTAGCTACAGTAGTCTAAAGTTACTGATGTGTACCATGTGTTGTAGGCTACATGAACTGTGGAGATTGGGGTCTTTTTCATAAGCCTTGACTCAGATGTATTGACATTTTGTATCTACAGTAAGCTACATTAGAGAGGCCTCCGATAAAAGGCTAAAAGTAAACATACGTCTATAATAGGTAACATGCTACATACTGAAGTTATGCCTCATGGAATAGATTTGGAAAGATAAAAGACAATAGTGTAACCTAAATGGATGAATATATAGGTAGAGACATTATACTGATAACAATCTGGAGAAACAGGAGCAACATTAAGATGAAATGTATCAGTGAAGGCATCAGAGAGTGAAGAATTACCAGGAGGTGAAACATTGTTGGTCTGTCAAAACCCAGTCTTCTCTGATCAAAGAGCCCCCGCACAAATGAATGTTCCTAGGAAGTAGTTTTAATAGTTTTACCTTAAGGTATCATAAATAGGATAAACAACAGCATGACACGTATAATGACTTACTCTCTTTGGATGCTCACAACCCAGCTGCCATCTGTACCCTGCACCTGATGTCCTCCAACTATCCTGGTGTTTATGTGCACAAAACACGATATCTTGGCTATTGTTGAAGCTGAAAGGACATATTATGAAGACATATTGGGTGCTGTTAATAATCTAACAGTTTAAATACAGACGCCATGAAATAGGCCAAAATGATACTTACAGCTGACTTGAGGCATTGCAGTCACAGACTCACCTGAAAGCATGAACATAGCAATGAAGAAGAAAATCATTTGAGCCACTTTTTCTATAAATATTTTTCTATGAATATGAATATTGGTAAGAGAACATATCGTAGTACTTCTAAGAAATACATTTGACAAGTTTTTGATTAAGTAAAAATAAATAAAAAAAGCTTCAGAGTGCATCTTGTTTAAAGCCAGCTAAATGAAATGTTGTGTCCAGACTTGAGTCTTTTATCATCATTTATAAAATGATGGCATCAGAGAGTTACATGTGTTTGCCATCTGGACACGGTGAATTCTGTTCCAACTAGACAACGCCACACAATACATAAGCCACCAACAACGATACGCTAGAAAATTTTTGTTTATCTACTTTATACATATTTTAGATGGTTTAAACCACTTACAATGCTTGAGTTTGCAGTAGTCCCAGGCCAGACGGTTTTTTGGATCCGTGTAACACCAGGGGCCATGCTTATCTCGGTCTGGATTTCGGCAGAAGTTCTTCTCAAGCCCTACATGGGACATTGTAGAGTGTGAGTCCCCACTGAAAAACACACAGATGTGTTTTTACACGAATGAAGTGGAACTTGAGCCATGTGTTATAAACATTCACAAACATGGCCATTTATAGGGCTATACTCCACATTCAAGAGACCATGATCTGTGGCCATATTGTGGCATTGGTTACTGAGTGTGTAGAAGGAAACAGTGAGTTTTGTAGACGGTGCACTTGGGAGTATAAAAGTATGCATTCTAAGTATTTAGCAGGCCTCAGACCAGCAGGAGCCACATTTGTGGAATTATTTGGTTGTGTTCCCAATTTTTAGGAATTCTCATCTAATCATGTGTCTTTGTGATGTTCCAACTGGCTGGAGTAAAATTAAATGTAATCTTCTCAGATTTCCAAATATGCCTGAAAAGCAATTATGAGGTGGGAGTTGGGACGCACACATAAAAGTAATGCTAAGCCACGGACAACAATTTGTCAGTGGGTGCAGATAATTTCACTTCTCAAGAGAATGTTAAACAAGCTGTAGCGCTCAGGGGTTTCTCCTGGGATGACCTTTGACCTTGAGCAGGGTAGACTGGCTGGCTGCAGCCAATGCGAGGGAGCTGATTGGCTTTGATCTGTGTCCCTCAGAAAGCACTTCCTGAGGTCACAGGTCAGCTCTGGAACATGTCCATCGATCTGTGCCATTTTGGCTTTTCAAATTTTAGTCGACTAATCGATCAGTGAGGTCTTATTCGAAGTAAATGAGTCGATTAGTTGCATTCACTTTGCATCAGTAAAACTGGTCTACTCTATTACTTACTATAGTTATTAATATTTTAAGATAACCGCTTTTAGGTTGATTTTTAGTCAGCTTGTCTTGATGTTTAGTTACCAAATACCTTTTATGTCACTTGTTTGTGTCTGACACGCCCCTTACCTTTGTGATACTGCCTCAGTCAATTAATTGTTCTACAGCATTAGTCATTTCAATAGCATTAATTTGATTATTAAGCATGTGTTTTTCTTTAATCAGTTCAATAGAAATGGTCGATCACTGACCCTTGAGGAAACTTAGAAAACACTGTAACAACACTGTAAACAACTGAAAAACAAATGCAGTTTTCTTCAGTACCTGTTTATATGCTGTGACCAGTTGGCACAGGGGATCCCAGAGCGGGTCATTGATAAAGTGCCCTGATAGGTTTCGCCGGTGTCTTTATAACACTCTGTGAAAGAAAATTACATTTTGTCAGATGACTTTTCAGGATCAGGAAATATTTTTGTAGTTTATTTGGAAGCCCAGGAAGTGTTTTTGCATTTCATGTTTTCAAAAGAGACTCAAATATATTTAATTTCATGCTTCCTACTCCTACTACTTCCTAACTGATTCATTCAAGATTCTTGTATGTCCTTAAACAGAATCAGACGGGCTTTCAAAACTGACTTACAGACTGCTTTTGACATATTTGGTCCAATAAAATGTAAAGCAGAGATACAGCCAGAGAGTGGTGTATCTGTTCTTCTGTGGTACAGTATTGGATTCACAGGGCAATATGCTGCCAAGTGGCTGGGTCCTTTGGGACCAATGTTGAAAGTGCCTGTGTAATTCCACTTTGTAAAACCATGACATCTCTTTGAAGCATCTGTCTCTCACAATTTCAGTCACATTATTAAAGCAAAAGCGGTACACTGTTGGTTGCTTGTTCTTTGATGAGCATGTATGTTAATAAATTACCAATATTTACGGAGTCTTCGGCATCACACCGGGGGATATGTGTGCAGTTGGCTCTCCTCTGGTTTGGATCAGTTGTGAAGCACCATGGTTGAGCTGAGCCATCAGGGTTACGGCAGTAATTCTCCCTGAGGTCTCTGAAACAAGCACAGAAACTACCATTGAAATGATGGGGCTGATGTATTTTACTGCAGAGGTGCAGTATCACTCTTCACTCTGACAGTTCCATAACAGTCACACACACAGAAGGATGGAGGCTCTGTATTACTCACTTGCATTTGTAATTCTGAGGTAGAAAAGAGTGGCTATGTGGGAACTGGGCGTCCCAGCGCTGACAGGACACACCCTCCGGAGTCACATTCATTGTACCTCTGTAATCTGTCCCCTTTCCCTCGATACAGGACCTTGTTGCATTTTCAACACTCTCCTCATTGTCCACTGAGTCTAGGGACAGAAGACACAAAATAATTTGTACCGTTTATGGACAACAAAACTAAACTATAATAATTAAGCTACATAGACCCATGGACCAAAGGATGGAGGAAAGGGAGAAAAGAAGGGAGAAAAGAAGAGAGATGTTAATCCCTTCAAGAATGTGTCATGTTTAACCTAGAAACAGTGGCATAACCCCTCCTTTCTACTGAGGTAGGAAACTTTCTGTGTTCATAACAGTGGTGCCCTAAATTCTTGCACGTAGGCACATCCACACCTAAAACAAGGCAGAGGTTATATGGCAGAAGATAATATGCTCACAGCACACGGGTTCTCAAACACATGTCCTGTCTGTTTTTTACATTACATCAATCATTTAGGTTGGTTTATATCAGGGTTCTCAAAGTGGAGGTCGCGAAGCTCCAGCTAGGGGTCGTGAGATTATTTTCAGAAATCTTTATTTGTAGATTTTTTTGATTAAATGTCATGTTAGTCATAACAGTGGTGCATTTTAAAATAAACCACACCATATATACAGTAAGCCTTTATATGCCCTGTGCACATATTTTGTAACTTTAACCCAGATCTATCTTGTCATTATTGTGGGGGTCTCGGTCTGAAAACCTGGGAACCCCTGGTTTATATGACTTACAAAACGAAATGACATGAAAGCTGACTTTCTGGGGCAGGCGTATTCACTGTAAAACTATTCCAAACATTTTCAGATGGAATTTTTTTCTAGGATCCTCTGGATTTCTGTCTCTGTTTCTTTAGCCTTTGACAAATGGGATGGGAGAAGACGGAGGAGTAAAGGCAATGTTTTGAAGATGAAAAGTGAAGGCGTATAAAGGGAATCATTGGTTTGATGTAATGCATGCCAGTGTCTGTGCACTACCATGAACAGGTCAGTGGTTTTTATCTTTGTGAGGGCAGCCATTGAGGAATACACACATCTGGACAAATGCAGATCCTCTGGTCTTGCAGTAAATCATTACATGTGCATGTAATATGCATGTGTTTATGTGTAAAGGAGAAGCTAAGATAGATGTTGGGGTTGTTTGTGGGTGCACATATGGGAGTATGTCAACATACAAAGGAAACATGATCAAACTCTCTAATGGCATGACTATGTTTTCGCAGCCATTCTTCTTATTCATCTTTGTCTTTTACATAATGCATGAAAGCAAATGTTATCCAAATACATTTTGCTATAACTACCAAGTTCATTTTCTATGCACATACAGTACATAGACTCAATTTATACATCAGCAAAACTATTGAGTAACTGCAGTCTGTATTCAGAAACAGAAAAAATACGCTGCATGTACTCTTTAAACATCTGTAAATGAATGTTGTAATTCTTAATACTAGATATACTTTTCAAATCATTGTTGTTACCTCTCACAGACAAATTAAACATTAGACATCTCTCTTACTTGAAGTCTATTCCCTATACACCCTGTAAGTGGACGCAGATCAAAGTGGTCAAAACAAATCTCTGCAGGGGTGAAAGGACTATTTACGTAACTCACCACAATATAAAACACCACAAACCTTCTGCCTCTAAAATCACTAGATTTTACTTCTAACAACAACCTGTCTTACAATATAATCTACGATGAACCACAAAACCTGCAGCAGTAGTTCAATTAGTAATTCAAAGTGCTTTACAGAAATAGAAAATACAATTAAAGACAGACAATCGATAAAAAATGAATAAGAAACAGTTTGAAATTAAGAATATAAAAGAGAAGAGTGAAGATACAAATACATTCAGCTGTCATATGCACAGCTAAAAAGAACTGTTTCAACTGAGTGCATAACCTTACCACACACAGTGATGTTGCAGTACTCCCATGGAGTTTTGGGATCCATGGTGTAGCACCAGGGACGGAGACGATTATCTGGATTACGACAGTAGTTATCTCTTAAATCTTTGTCCCGGTACCTGAAAACACAGGACAGAGAGAGGGAAGAAAAACATATGACTAGACTTCAGGACAATGTGTGAGGTCTGTTTCTCTTGAGAATCAGCATCTCCAACTGATGCATGAGCCAGGTGTTTGTAGGTGTGATCTGAAAAAAATACATTTATTATTTTTGAGGCTTACTTTTTGGGCTGGAAGTGGTGTTTATTAGGCCGCACTGAGTCCCATCTCTGACACTCTCGTCCGCTCACTGTATGGTCCACTCGGCCTCTGTAGTCCTCACCATTACACATCATACACTCCTCTGTTGAGACAAACCACGTTAATGCACGTTTTACTCAGTAACAGGCCTCTGTACAAAGAACTATGAAGAATCCATATAAACACTGAATAAATGTATGATCACCTCTATAAGAATAAGCTGCATGCCACTGTCTCCTCTCTTTCTACACTGAGCCTATTTTCTGTCCAGTCATGTCGTTTGGGAGGGTCTTACCCTCTGAACACTGTGGTATGCCACACTCCTCGGCACGTACATTAGGGTCAGTGGTGTAGCACCATGGACCACCAGGATCGTTGTTGGGATTTCGACAGAAGTTTTCCCTCAGGTCGTGCGTTGGGTACCGATCAGGATAAAACCTGCAAGGGAGTAGACCGATATTATTAAAACTGATAGTATCAGCTCTACAAATATATTTACAGAATACTGAATAACGTTCCTGTCCTCTCAACAACAAACCAAAAAAAAAACCATTAAATCTGAACATATTGACCTCCTTCTGAGAGGTTAATACCACATTACAATCTTAGAATACTCTCTTATAGAAATGTGTATGTAAAGGGAAACGTGAATGTCTCTCTACCCATTTGCACCTTTATGAGTTTCGTCTGCGATTTCTACCATAAGCCATCTCTTTGGAGTGTGAAGCAGCCAGGGCCTGTCACAGCACAGTAACCTCCAACCACACAGAACAATGCTATGAACCACTTGGAGTAACCCATGCATGTCTTTTTCTGGCAGTCTTTGAACACATTTAAACCTAATCCCTTTCTGTCATCGGCTCCATCATGTCATCTTGAACAAGTGAATGTAGCACGGACATTTAGAAAAACAGAACCTCGCTGGTCCAGACATATGGAATGTAACAATGGGAGAAGCATGGGATGACTGTACTAAATGGACAGTGTGTGAAATTGGTCCTCTGTCAGGGCGGGATGATGAAAAGCTGGTGTGTCAGCACCCTCTGATCAGTGCCGACAACGTTCTCCCACCCACTAAGACACACACGCAGCTAACACACAAAAATACATTTAGGCAGAAAAGTGAGGGGAAATTTAAGTCAAGTAAAGTGACTAATTCTGAGAAGAAAAGCTGAGCTTAATCCACTGAGCAAAGCGACAGTATCCCAGTGTGAAATCAATGATGTAAAAAGAAACATGTGCAGAGTTAGAAAAAACGTACTGGTGTTGACCCTCCCTTCAGCAGCTTGTCTGAATATTCTACCCCAGGCAATGACTCTTTTCTTGGGGTAGTCTGCTCTGCTCCCCTCAATGCCCTGGGGCTTACACAAAGCTTCCACGCTAATGCACAGCATTATTCAAGCCAGAAGGAGAGGAAATCTCAGAGTTACCCAGAGAAAAGATACTGTAAGAAGAACAACTGCAATTACCATAAAGTCTTACCTACAATCTTGTAGCTTGTAATCTCAAAACACAACATTTTTAAACTAAAATAACATCTGCAATGCATGACTCAGCAGCTCATAGTCTTGTTAATGTGATACTCCTCACATTATAACATGTGGTTAAAGTCAGAAAAATCCAAGATATTGAAGTTAGCCTTAATGATGTTGCGCTAACAGATGTTGACCAGTTATTCATGTTCTTGCCAAAGTCTCCTCCCCCTGGAGAGCACAAACTCACGGCACACACCTCATTTCGGGATAACATATTATAGATCTAAGATATCACTGAGATGAAATCTAGACTCATGGTGTTGCATAAGCTATAAAGTCAAGTAAAGGAGATACTGCTACTACAGAACACAGTGCATCATTATTTGAAATCACAAAAATATATTTCCACTAAATAGGTACAGCTAGTACACTTTGTTAACCCCCCAGCGTTTAATAGATATTTTGTATTCTGTTTCCATGCCCCACAGCAGATTGGCACACACATCTATGATGGATCAAACACTAAACACAGGTGGAAATCCTAGTCCTGGAGGGGAACCTCTTGAGAAAGCACCTCTTGCCCACAATAAGAAATCAAGCGTGAAAATAATAATTGTCTGAAGGTCCAGTGGTTCACTATGACGCTAACTGTCACGCAGCAGGATGGTCCTATGTTAGGTAACTTGACAGTGGTGCTTAATCTCCCTTTAAGTAAAGCACTCCTTGACCCTCAAAAGTTAAAAGTTGCAGACAACTCAGGCCCATGTAACTGAATGTTCACAATGTTCAAAGAGGTCTAATATAATATAATATATATAAGTCTTACCAAAGACATCAACACCAAAATTGAAAAGGTGACAGACAGAACAAAGTTATAGTCAATAAAGACTCTTGTTTTTATCTTTGCTAAACCCCCGTACTTTACCAAAACCTTTATCTGCTTTTTTATTACAAATAAAATATATTATTATAAATTGCTGCATTTTCTTTTTTCATGTATCCTAATATCTGTATAAAGTCACACTGTTATTACTCTCTGTCATTTCCACCTCATTAAAAGCGTAACTAATGAGTGGCCTACTGCTGAGAGGGCAATGGAACAGAGCTCTGCAAACTCACTAATCTCTGATTTTGTTCTAACCAGTGGGAAAATATTTTGGGATACACCTGAAGTCTTGTTGTGAAGCTAAGAAAAGCCCTCATTTGGGAGGATATCCCAGCTTGTGTTGAAAGAAATCTGACTAAACTCTGGATAAGCATTCATCATCAAGGCCTCCCCTCTTCCTTTAACCCCTGATGAGATGGGACGATGTGAACATCACTAAATCAGCTCAGAGGCCTGTGTAATATCAGCCACACACAAGTAAAAACCTGGCAGAGCTGGTGGAAGTCTCAAGGATATAGAACAAGCTTTGAAAGACAGCTCTTTTAAATATAAACTAGGAAGCACTCAGAGCGGTGTAGACCTCCACCAAGGCAGCTCATTTCACCTATATACATTCTTAAAACATCAATTCTAAATAAAACCTTCTGTGGGACCCCTCCAGAAAAAAATACAAACCAGTGTCTTTCTTTGTTTGATCTATGTCCATGCTGCTGTTGTTCTGCTTGTTAACGTCATATTATAGAAGCCAAAGTGTCAGACTTACATGTGTTCGTTGATAATATTATCAGACCACGCTTGACATGTGATGTTTGACTTTGTCCAAGACCGCCTTCCTCTGTAGTTGTTGGTCCCAATGATGCACTCCCTGACATAATCTGAGAAGGGAACACATTTAATAACATTCACGAATCAATGATACCACATTTATCAATTTGTCCCAGATTAAATGTTCTGTATTTATATAAAATGGTGCATGCACATGAACCACCTGGAAAATATTCTGTTTTACCATGTAAGGACATTACGATGTTTCAGCATGTCCCCATTGTCTGATATTACCAAAGCAGACGACTCCCTCAAGTTCATTAAATGTCACAAGGAGGGGTTTCTGTAAATTTAGCAGTAAATTCTAAAATGGTAGATTCCACAATTTAGGACAGAGGAAAACCTGCAGTCCATTTGTAAACAGTAAATTTTTGTTTAGTTTTCACTTGATCTGCTATGACTGTGTGTGTGTGCAACTCTGCCTCCAGGACCAAAGCAATGAGGGGGAAGTGGTGTGGCTTACGTTAACTGTATAAACAGAAAAACCAAAGAAACCAAACGGATTCTACGAAACACATAAACCCCTTGGACGTAGTTTATCCCTCTACCTGAGGGCTCAAAGCACTAATGACTACTGAAAAAGCTTGACAGTTAGCCTACCTTTTTTCTCATACAGCGTGAAGTTAGAATTGCTCTGCTTCTGAACACCGTGGCTGAACCGGTCAAAGGGAAGCAAGTGGCATTTCCCGCTGTGCCTTTGAAAGTTGAAAGCCCTGTAAAAAGCACAGAAGATCAGAGATAACAATGTGATGAGTACGGTAATCAAAATATGTAAATAATTCGAGCGTACGCAGCAGGAATGCAGTATTGCCATGTAGTAAGCATGTGCCAGGCATAATCAATCAAACAAACAATATCTCACCTGCAGTTTTTCTTGACCTTTTTGCATTTGCGGGCACAGTGCTCTGGTGATCGACTGTTTCGTAGCAGATGCTGAGGACAGTCTGTGCACACCAACATGTGGTTTTCTGTCTTCTCATACTTCTGTAAAGACTGATGACTTCTTCTACATTGACCTAAAAGCAAGCACAGAGGACTTCTATGGAAAAGATGGCCCAACCCGACAGTTCCAGTGATGCAAAATGGAGCATTCATACAGACCAAAATCTCTGCAATCAGTTCCTCTTTATATACAGTACAGACCAAAGGTTTGGACACACCTCATTCATTCAATGAGCTTTCTTTATTTTCATGAAAAGGCAAGAAATCCCACTTACTAACCCTGACAGGGCTCACCTGTGAAGTGAAGACCATTTCAGGTGACTACCTCTTGAAGCTCATCAAGAGAATGCAGAGTGTGTGCAAAGCAGTAATCAGAGCAAAAGGTGGATACTTTGAAGAAACTAGAATAT
>JAVQKC010044291.1:0-12572 GCA_036025475.1 Philypnodon macrostomus
CTTCTGTCAGTGTGCCCCAGGGCAGCTGTGGCTACACAAGTAGCTTACCACCACCGGGTGTGACTGTGGAGTGAGTGAATGAATAATGTAATGTAAAGCGTCTTTGAGTGTTGAGAAAAGCGCTGTATAAAACAAATGCATTATTATTAATACTAAATGGTATCAACTTTCTTATGTCAGTTGTTGGACCCCCCCCCCCTTTCCCTTACTGTATCTATATGAATTATGTAGAACTTTTGACATTTAGATTTTTGCCCCTAGACTGCCAATATAGAGTATGCCAACAGCCCCTGGCCACCCACTCAACCTGCTCAACCAATTTCACATTCATGTACTCTCTCTGCTTAGTACTTTTCTATTGCTAAGATGTTTTGTGGATGTGAAGCTTTAGCATTTAAAGATTCCAATTAACAACAGTTATTCAGTGATAAAATCTTTATGTTGAGTAGCATTCCTTGTCTGTCAGACCTATACTGATTTCTTCCTCTGTTCCAGATCCAGTTGGTTGATGATGGAGCCGACACTACTTCTCCAGAAACACCGGAGCCGGGCATCGGAAAAGTCCCCAAACGAGGTAACGCCATTTTAGTGATGTGTGTTCAACATACACTTTTAGCTCTATGGATTAAAATATATAGCCTACAGTACTGATTGCCACTGATTGTTTTTTTTTTTTTACAGAAATTGTGGAGTCATCCAAGTCCAGCAAACTGGTGAGTCCAACTATGAACATTAATGTTTACCTGCATATAGAAAACACATGGGCCATCACACAACATTCTAAAACACTCATTTGTTAAATAAACTGCTGTATAATAGTATCAATGTGTATATAGAGTGATTATGCATATTTTAACCCTCATGTGCACCTCTTTTGTCCAGCAGAGGGCAGTCTTGTATAAAATTTATATGCAGTGGTACAACTTCATAGACTGCTTTTACAATATGTAGTTTTCTAATTAGACAATGTCCCCCAAACAGAGAAAAAATATATAATTTACCTAGCTGACTATATGCCAGTGTATCACGTGTTATGGTCATGTGACGTGAGCATGTCTTTGTAAACAGTCTGTAAACTTGACGTCCACTTGAGCCCAGAACAAATAAAGCCCCATGACCTTTGACCAGTTAGTGACCTTTGACCCCCTGACCCCTGACATCTGTCTGTCCCGTCCTCACTTCCTCCTTTGATAACGCAGCGAGGAGTGAAAGCCAAAAAGGTGCAGCATGTTTCTCACACCTTGACTGTTCAGTGCTAATGCTAACGCTAATGATGCCCTTGTAACAGTGGTAACCGTTGCTATGAATGGCCTCGCTGCTGCATGGCAACCAGGCCGCACCCTTCCCATCCGACCCTCGCCTCCAAAACTCTGCACCGGTGTCTTATACTTTCTGTCTCATGGTCTCTGCTGCCTCACATGCATTTTTCCAGCAATTTGAAGGATGTCAATGTAGAAAAGTCTTTAGCTCACATTGGTTTTATATACATTCATTTGGGTAGCATGCTATTGCAGTAAAATAAAGTGAATGAATGGCCCCTTTGAAAGACACACATTTATTAATTGAGTTGAACAACATTTAATGGAATAGAAGGCTCTGGACTAATTTCTTCAAAGTTCAGGCTATATAAGTAACGACTGATCAAGGACTAAACCAAAATTTACAGTCTATAATCAAACAGTGATCCTTTTAGCCAAATGAATATTCAAAAGTGAATGTTCAAATGTGATCGTTCACTGCCGCAGCACACTTTACTAATTCATGATATAATTATAGTGGGCGGGGCTGTGTTGATTTGAGTATTTCATGTTGAAGGCACTTATTGGTGGGAGTCTGAGAGCCAACAAGTGATTATATTGTCCTTGTGGATGTCCTTGAGATCTAGGAACCCAAAAAGAATTAGTGCTATACAGTATATCAAAAACAGCAGCTCCTGTCTGCTATTCCCAATCGGCAGTGGTCTGTACCAAATGGAGAGGTAAATAGGGAGGTAATCAATGTAATCTTTGGAACTACTTTGACCAAATAAGTTATCCCGAGAAGTTGAGCTTTATACGGTAGTCAAATGCTTTTTTCACACAGTATATTAATCAGTCTGCTTTATACAGAGACACAGTTATAAGACATTAACAACAATAGTTCTTGTTGTTCTCCTGAACTAATATTACTAATCCAGTTCTCTTCCACAGTCTCTGAGTCATAGTCCATAGACTGAGCTGCTTTCTCTGAAATGTCAACTGTGGTCAAGATGAAGTGAACCACTTTCCTCCTGCACACTCCAGGACAATATGGATTTTCTGTCAGCTCTGATGTGTTTAAATGTGTTCTCTAATGACTTTTAGCAATAGCACAGAGCCTTAGTGTAATCTGGAAGACTAGAATTGAAAGCCTAGTCATTCATATGTGCAAAATCTGACCTTTATCAATTCTTTGTCTTAATAATATATTTACAGACCTCTTTTATGTATAAGGGTGATAGTGAATAGGCGCTGCATTTTAGTTTGTTAGTTGCTCAACCAAATTGCAAAATCACTCTCTATTAGGTAATAGCACATAGTAAAGTGGATGACAACAACATCTCAAAAACATCATCTTAAAAAAGTTAGGAACAATACAAAGAAAATACAAAGAAAATACAAAGAAAATACATTTTCTTCCGCTTGTCCGAAACCGGGTCGTGGAGGCAGCAGTCTAAGCGTGTGCACATGTGGGGACTCAAGGGCGAGCATCTACCCACTGCACCACCGCCACGGCCAGAAAATACATAAAAAAGTAAATATTAAAACACTGTTTCTTTAGATATATAACACAAAACTGGTCCATAAACAGTATACTAATGGCAACATACATACAACTTGTAGTGACATGCATAGTGCTTCTATTTCTCTATACAACCGCTATAGGAGCTGCCCCGGAGGCAAACCACAGCTCCCCAGACAAAACCATATCGCGATGACCTACATAGTTTGTCAAACCAAGCAATAGATGAAACTAGGATTGTTCAGAAAGCCTTACAAAGACAGGAGCAGATAAGTGTTGTTAATGCGTCCAGGGCAGTAACTGTATCCTCCTTTGTGCAGCCCCTGAGTCTCTGAGGGAGGCTGCAATTTGATCCAGCTTCTCCACCCAACACATGTACCATCACTACAGCATAGGCTACACTACAATTTCATGTCAGTTTATTGTGAACGCGATAACTCAAAAATGAATTGCCTGATTAGTTTCAACATTTGCACACAGGTACATGTCATAAAGACACCAAACTGGTTTGATTTTGGTACTTTTACAATGAATATTAATTAAGTAATTAATTAATTACTTCCCAATTACTTCCCTGACAGAGAGCAATGAAACTTGGTACAGTGATTCTCCACAGTGTACCCAACATAAAATATTATCATGACCCCACCCTACAACAAACAGGAAGCCGGCCATTTTGGATTGAATTTGGGAAGTCGGGTATATTTGACAGCCTCTAACGTGCACATACTTTGCCCGATTAGGCTCAAACCTGAAATACCTAATTACCCCCCGGCCCTGAACACATCTGACTAATATGATGGCATCTACCTCTATAGCGCCCCCTATAGACTGAAAGAAGAATGTAGTTTTAGGGAAATTTACAACATATGGCAAAAAACATCCTTCACAAACATCCAGACAAATCAAAAAAGTCAAATAGACCCTTCCCATATTTGTCATGGTTCTCTTAATTGCTCGTTAACAATATAAAAAATACTTAGAAATCACACAATGTCTGATTAAGGTGCCCGTTGGTGCCATAGCAGTTGTGGCAGATATACACCTTGCTGTCGGAGAAAACAATTATTCCCAGACTTGGTGAAACATTTTTGTGTGGAGTTTGCATGTTCTTCCCGTGGGTGGGTACTCTGGTTTCCCCCATGAACCAAAAACATGCACAATAAGTTAATCCTCCAACTAGGTGCTCTCAAGATCTGGAAAAAGGGTCCCCTGGCAGTAAAGCATGGGTCAAAAGCAGAGAACAAAATTAGAAAGTATAAATTATTCATAAAATATACCTTATCTACCTTATTTTTTTATTATTGTGTTTTATGTATTTTTACTACATCTCGGTGCCTTTTTTAAGGTAAAAATAACTGACTAAAAATGTTATTCAGCCCTACTGCATTTAAAACAGCTGAGATCATATTTGAAAGGATCAGGTGTTGTTTAAATTTTTATGTTTCACAAAATCTAATCTGGGAACAGAATCCATTTTACGCATCAGTGTAAATGCAGTCTTTGAGGTGGACAAATCCCCCTCTACAGTATGTCTCTATGTGGTCACACCAGAACCTGATATAAATAAATATTGAGCAATCTAAAGTTACTGAACAGCCATCCTTCAATCCTCTGTGGCCCTATTGCCTTGTCGTCAGTGGGGAGTGTTTCGTGTGTGCGTTTTGGCCAGACATGTGAAGGACAAGCGCGCTGATGTTCCTGTTTTATTACGTTTCATATTGAGACCAATCTCTGTCCATTCACCTGAAGGACAGCCAGCTATTCCCTAACTAAATTATCTTCGCACATTCACACACACAGGCAGATATGAGCGCGGCAGATACAATGTCCAGTGGTTGTGTGCGAATTTTAGACCTCGCCCCGTGCCACATGTTCCAGCTGAGGGCAGGGGATGTGGGTAATTGCAGTCATTGTGGCATGTTGTGTGTTTGTGCCACTGTCAGTGAGGCAAACCTCCTCCTTATGGGACCTTAGGACACAGATGTATGCAAAAATACACTGGAGCTTTATATACCTTTTTAAGGAAACAATATCTGCAATTATTTAATGTCAGAAATTCATCTCGTTATCACATAAACACCATTCGTCAGAACTGATATGAGATCATTATTAATAACAAAGCATCATGTATTGTCTTTGCTAAATGGATTTTAGTAAATGATTAGGGGCTGGCAATTTTGGCCCATGACAAGTTCTACTTTCACAAATAAAACAAAAGCCAAAACCGGAACAGTGTAGTTTGTATAGCACGAATCAGGACGTTTCTGCAGCCAGGTGGCGCTCACCTCCAGGTGCTATGTAAATCACGGTCATTTCAGTTTTTTGTTAATGTTAGCTTTGTGCCGACTCTAACAACTTTAGTCTGGTGTCTGGTGTAGTCTGGGTTAGGATAAATAGCACTTTTGAATCACAGTTTGATCATAGTGTATGATTCACATGGGTTCTCCATTCAAGTCGTCATTGTGGATTTAAGTTGCCCAGCTTGGCATGCTCTGCTAGTAATTTTACACAAATGTAACAGTGTGACCCCACATGTGTACTGTGCTAGGACACTACAGTATAATGGACTTGTATGTAAAAGCTGGTGTATAAGACCCACTGTATTAGCCAGTACACTTCCTGATCTCCATCTAAGCGACTAAAACACCTCCTCTCCCAAGAGCACAGCGGCTGAACTCTTCTTCTCTTAATAAAACTTCTTTTGTTCCGACGGTTACACACATTCCTCCGTTCACTCTGTTCTAATGAGGTAGAGCCTGAAATAGAAGAGAGAGGCTAGCGCTGCACAACTCTGACATCCCATGTGAGAAGTTTGCCCAAATCGTGCGTCAGGTTTCCGTATTTATAACCTGTACGGGATTGTCCTACACCCGAGGAGCATATGGAGGCTTATGTAACGCCTGGCCACCAATAGATGAAGTCAGGGCCTATATATAAAGCCTGCTGAAGAGTTGTTTCTGAGGCTGTTTAAGATTGATTTAGTGCTGCTCTCTTGAAACTTCACTGTGATGTAACATGAGAGAGGAGAGAGAGCATGTGGGAGGCCAGGTATTTGTCTAACAAGGATGGGTCATGAAATAATAAGTCATTTGGACTGGACGAGAAGTATACGACGTCTGAATATATGAATGTGAATCCATGGCTGTCAGGTATTTAAGACATTTTGAAAACTCGAGGCAGTTAAAAAGCACTATCTCGCGACGCTGTTGATGTAACCCCATTTGGGCCAGGGATGTTATAGTTCAGGGGTAAATGCTCTATCTATTGAACCAAAAACAAATAATGTGTTAATTGGCTGATCTCAACAAACCAGTTACTATTATATATATATGTATAGGGTAATGTTGTTAATTAATTGTACGTGTTTAAAAACGTTATAAATTCTGCTACATTTTCAAATTCAATTACTCGAGACTGTCCCAAATTATCCTGGACAACTGGTCACCCTAATCCACCCCTCCTCAGGCCTAGTTGCTGGGATAGCTTCCAGTCACCCGAGACAAAAAATGTATGATATAGTATATGATAATTATAGTTCAAATCTTAAAGACACCTTGGTCTAGTCTCTTTTTTCAGTTACATATGGCTGGTCACTTTAGGTGTCTGTTTAGATCAGCCCTTGTTCACTCACGCTAATGCCCCTCTCTTCTGTCACATTGTGTGTGAGTGATCGGGCTCAAAGCTGGTCATTACAATCATGACATCAGATCACATCAGACAGCTGGTCAATCACTGTGCATTAACCAAGCAGACCTCATTAGTTTTACAGCTTTAGAGCCGCGTTGGCATCAGCAAACATTAGCTTTAGGCGGGCATCCAGCGGGCACACAGGCATCCCAGCTGAGTGGACCGGTACAAGGGCCTTGGCTGGTCCTGCCTGAGGAGACAGGGCAGTGGTAATGGGGACTTTGTGGCCAACTGTTGAGTCTAATGCCAGGCTAGGGCATATGAAACACATAAAGGCCACAGACATGTGAGTGAAGTAAATTTGGGGTAATAGAGCTCATTTTACAAATATTTTTGGCTCAACCACTGCCTTATATGTAGATTTTTTTATCCTGGTTAAAATGACTACTCACACCTCAACAGCTAAATCTGGTCCAAAGCATATTTTCTCTTGTGAGATTAATGCATTTGTACATGGTTATCTCCTGCTCTTGTAAGGGCCTTTGGTCTGTCTGCTGCATTTTCACTGTAGCTGATCCTAACCTTCACCTGTTCCTAATTATAGCCTCCAAAGCCACACGCCACAGTCCTGGTGATCTGTCATCGACGAGCCTCTCCATCTCTCCGGACTGATATCTCTCTGTAAAATATGTATGACATCAAAAAGCCTTAAAGCTTATTACAAATTAACCATGAGTAGTGGGCAGAGAGAGAGTAAGAGCAGTAAAAAATAGCCTTCCCTTGGTGTCTCATGTTGAAATGTTTAATTCAACATGTTCGGTATAAATGTGGTGTGCCTTGAGCTGCATGCGCCTCTCGCTCCAAGGCCTCCTCTCTCCAGCGCTGGTGTGAGGAGTACAGACAAGACCACCAGGCTTCATGAATGAGGATCGACATTCAGATTAGATGATTCATGTCGGTGTGAATGATCATCCGTCTGCGCCGCTATGTGCCTTTTCTAACAGCATACGGGATTATAAACCAACACTAAAGCGCGCCGTTTTTCTCCTCAAGCTCACAGTCTCAGTAGACCCAGACATACTAGAAGAAGATCTCTTTCTGAAGCCGTTCAAATCATCATCACCCCCTCACTGTAATGTCTAAATACACTGTACATTGCCTTATTTCTGACTGTAATGTAAGCTGTCTGTCTCAGCGGAGGGGGAGTTGGGAGTGAATTTGCCGAGCGACTACCTGTGAAACATCAACAGTCATTAATTATGTAAAAGTCCTCTTGCAGTGGGAACAGCACCTGCTCAGTGTAGTCTATACTGTGTGCCACCACTGCCTCAGGGCGGGCAGGGATTATCAGGCGGCAGCTACCACCTCATACAAACTGTACACACACTAGTATCCAAAATGTGATTTGATTATGTCTATATTTAACCTTTCGCTGCAAGATGGATTCTCGCGAGATTTGTAGTTTTCCAAACTCACGAAACTCCATCCCTGGTAGTGTGGACCAATTGTGTGGCAGTATTGCAGTGAGTGGGCGGGCTTTAGCTTTGCTGACAACAACAAGCCTTTTAACAAAGCTTATTTGCAACATCGGGACACTGAAAAATGTAAGGTATGCTGCTATATTTTATAAAGACAAAAAAAAATCCCACAACAATAATGTATTCAGTTAATTTACTAATTTAGCAGTTCCTTGTTTGGCTCCGTCATATAAATCAGAGTCCCTCCTCTTTTCAGACGTTTTCTACAGGAGCAGTCCCAGATCTTTTTGCTCGGTTAGTCTATATTGCCTCCTCATATGAAGGTAAACTGTCCCACTAGTATTCCATAAGAATCACAAAAGCCGTCCTGGGTTGATCTCTGGTCTCCTTGTAAAACCTTACACCTTGATATTTGAATGAACTTACTAATTTGAGCTTCTTTTGGGCTTCTTGTGTATTGCTTCAGTCTCCTCATCATTCATATCTTCCCTAGACTGGTTAGTTTCCCTCTCACTCCCCAACAATCATCTGTTTCCCAGTTTCCTCACCGCGATGAATGAAATCGGCAAATCTGACAGGACAAATGATATGCCGTGTTTGTCAGCCAGGCCACTCTTCCACTGCCCTGTGACGCGTGGGCATTTCATGTACGCTACTGTTCCAGGTATAGGAGGCTCACCTTTTCATCAATGGTAGGTTTGCAGAGTGTAATGGAAACTGGGGGTGGGAAAAACGTCTCTGTCATCCCAATATCAACATCTGACTATTATCTAAATTGAATCTAAACAATTGATTTAATAAAAACAATGTGAAGTTTGTGTTTCTTTTATATCTGTGCTTCCCATAAGCTTCATCGGGACCTGAAAGTGGGTTGTCAAAGATTGAACTTCTCTTTAATCTGGTTAAGTAAAAGAAGAAAAAGATCCAACAGGTTCAATTCAGGTCATCAAGTCCGGAGTTTTACATTTTACTGCATTCAAAGTTAAAGCTGCACTACCTGATTTTGTGGGATGGGAGGGACACCTAAAGGTTTTTGGGGAATAAATGCACTCCTTTACCCCCAGCCTGTGTCTCTCACATAAAGCACACATTGCCTCATATGCATCCACAGACAAAGAATAAACTTTTCTGTATTTATTTATTACTTTATTAAACAGGGACAATGCAAATTGACATAGTTCCTGTACAGAGAGAGCAACTGATGTTCTGCATCTAGAGTTTATAGCTCAAGCTAATTTTCGACTCCAGTCCCTGGTTGGGCTTAAGGCTAAAGGCTAAATTATAATGAAGATAATACAGATAGTCATCCCTAAGTAGTCAATCCTAATAAAACATAATCATCATATAAGTCATCAAAATCCTATAAAAACAAAATCAAACAAAGAGAATTATCATCCAGTACAAACAATAAATTATAAATGAGAACAGTTCTGATTTGTCTTGATCCATTTCTTTAGTTTGTTGGTAAACATATTAAAATCACATGTGAGTTTAATGTCCAAAGGTAGTGAATTCCAGAGTTTCCAGCTCTTACAGGAAAAGGCTGTCTGACCGAAGCTTGTCCTACAGAAAGATACCTTACAATCATGATTCGTGTTGCTTCTGGAGGTTCTATTACTATTCTGTCGCTCAATAAAAATACCTAATGAGTCTTGAAGAGTAACAGAATATTTAGCAAAGTTTAGAAAGGTTGGGAAAAATGTCCAAAGTACAACAAAAGTTGATTTCAGACATTAGTATTAGTGTGTGCACGGTAAACAAGGCTCATCTGATTGTATATTGTACATTGAGTAAGGCATGGTACAAATATAATAATCTCCTTCAATATGAAAAAATAAAGTAACGTTTTAAAGATGAAGACCTATTCACATATGCCCCATGTAAATCATTGAACTGAAACTCGTTCAAGTCTGGCTCTGGGTGTTATATCTTACACATATAACATGATATATATTTCTGGTTTGTTATTACAGGACTTCCTATTTATCTATCCATTCATCAGATGGAAGTGTATTGTTGATTGTATGAGTTGTGGCCCAATAATGAGAATTTTGTGCAGATCAGATGTTTTCTCTGCACACTAGATGTTAGGTGTGAAAGGGGTTTGCTGAAGATGAAGGTAGGTGAGACTGTTTATTTATGATGAGGGCATGTATAGAGGTGCTGCACTTGGAAATAGAGGTGAGAAAATTGTGTTTGCACTGAATGTGTGGCTTTAGAATTAGTATGCCGTATCCACAGTGACCCAGCGGTCCAATGATAACTGCTTCATGGAAGTGTTCCGTGCTGTTAGAGGCTTTAAATTATACCACTTTCCGATTTTAATGGGAGGGTCTTTACAACATACACCTAATATCTGCAAAGGGAATAAAGTACCATAGGGTGCCATTGAGCAAGGCACTGAAGCCCTGGCACATGCAATAATACCTCAATAATATTTTCAGGGCTGCGTATTTTCAGTAGTAAAGCTGTGATTCTTAACTGTTAAAATAACGTGGTATAACCTATACAAGTCTAATGGTGTGTAGTCATGTCTTCAAAAAGGAACAGATAAAAGCTGATCCAGGCCCAGATCTTTACCTCATGTATACTTTTGTTTTAGTACTAGGTGCCAACTTGAGTGTGAGTTTACATAGTGCTCTTTCTACACTATTTAAAGATGTTAGGTGGCATTAATTGCTAATCTGGCATGGGTTGTTTGTAAACCGAAAGTTCTAAATTCCGGAATGGAGGCAAGACCATAATACATTTTCAATGGAGAAATTAGGATTAGCCACAAAATATTGCAAATTAACATTGTTTTGGCAAATTCATGTTAACTACTGAGCTACTGCTTTCCTTTACTGCAACTGATGATTATACTTTTAGAACGTTTGAATTGGTTTCTTCCTCTGTCTTTTTCTTGCAGCCTGACCATTGAGATCCACTCATTCGGACAAAGATGAATTGTATAGCTAAATGATGATTATAACAAAACTATAGATATATATATATATAGCCACAGCAAGGTAATGTTGTGAACAATTAGTGACTTGTTTGTTGAAGTGTTAAACCTGTCTTTGAATATGAGTTTGAAATACCAAGTATAAGTGACCACAGTTTAATGCATTTATAAGTAGTCTGGACTCCTACGGGCAACAAAGGTATAATCAGAATTTTCACTTCTTGCTAAAGGACACATTGAGTACAGCTGAACAGCGAACTGCATGCTATTGTTGTTTGTCTATGCAGTGCCCATTTATCATGTCCGCAATGGAATAATTTTAAGGGTTTGATGATGGGCATTTGGCAAAGCACATTTAGATAAAACAGAGGGTAGTTTGAAGGAGACAGATAGAAGTCTGGTTTGGTCCTTATCGGTCCTCAGAAGGAGATCCCATTAATCAGGGAAGTGCAGATCAAATAAAGTGTCTGAACGAGGAAGTGTGAAACGGAGATTGTATGTTGGTGTGTGTAGTAAGTGGTGTGAGAGTGCTTCAGCCCAAAACCCCTTTTAATAAGGCTTAGAAGAGTTATCGCTGATGGATGAGGGAGCAGGGAGAAGACAGGAGCTCAGAGGAACTGCAAATGTCCAGCTGCTAACAGTTGACGTTAGTGGAGTTATGTCAAGACAAGGCACCAAAGAAGAGTTAAAATATTCTTGTATGCATGTGTGGAGATTATGGCAGTAAACATAGAAATCTGCCAGGATATTGCTTTTTCTAGACAACACAATGGTCAAAGCTGTAATTATGTCTACTTTGTGAAGGTGCTTTTATATGTTGTCTGTTTTGGTTTAGACATTACCAGCAGCACACGTATGAATCTGTTTTCTCTGTCCAAGACACAAGAGGTAATGTTTTTAGTAGCGTCGGTCCGTCGGTCCGTCGGTCCGTCGGTCCGTCGGTCCGTCGGTCCGTCGGTCCGTAAGCAACTTTAATCCAAAACTACTGAATTAATTTTAATAACATTTTTAGTGAAGGTCAGGAATGACACAAGAACCACTTGATTTGATTTTGGTCCGGAGTGAACCAGCTCACCGTCTGGATCCAGGATCTTTTCTAAGACAAATACAACACAAGGCAAGCAAGAATTTCCCTCATCCCTCACAGAAAGTGCTCTTAGATCGGTTTATTTTAGGAGTGCATTTAGGGAAATTAGCAACCTTGGCAGAGGTCTGCACTCTCCGAGGGCTTTCTAGTTTTTGCATTTGATTTATTAACTCTGAAATTTACATCAATCATCTCTGTTTACTGTAATCATATTTGACTTTACAATAATCAATTTTCCAGTTATGTATTGATTAGTAAAAATGCCAAATACACCTACACCTTCCACTATAAAGGTCATAGAATTGATTGTCTCTCAGGCCACTCATGGTCTGAGGTGTTCTGCAAACCCTGCTTACTAAGACTCAATGGATTAGTTTTTAATATGCAATTCTCTACATCGGACTAAATATATATAATGTATATATTTCTTGTGTGTGTGTGTATATATATATATACATACACAGTACAGACCAAAAGTTTGGACATACCTTCTCATTCAATGAGTTTCCTTTCTTTTCATGACTATTGACATTGTAGATTCACACTGAAGGCCTCAAAACTATGAATGAACACATGTGGAAATATGTACTTAACAAAAAAGTGTCAAACAACTGAAAATACGCCTTATATTCTAGTTTCTTCAAAGTAGCACCTTTTGCTCTGATTACTGCTT
>JAVQKC010044308.1:0-13218 GCA_036025475.1 Philypnodon macrostomus
GACCATTCCTGTGTGGGGTAACAGTAAAGCACCCTAAGACATTCCTGTGTGGGGCAACAGTAAAGCACCCTAAGACCATTCATATGTGGGGTAACAGTAAAGCACCCTAAGACCATTCATATGTGGGGTAACAGTAAAGCACCCTAAGACATTCCTGTGTGGGGTAACAGTAAAGCACCCTAAGACATTCCTGTGTGGGGTAACAGTAAAGCACCCTAAGACCATTCCTGTGTGGGGCAAAAGTAAAGCACCCTAAGACATTCCTGTGTGGGGCAACAGTAAAGCCTCTTCAGACTATTCCTAAATATTTTTCTTCCATATGTTGAATATGCCACTATATACATTTGTATAATATATTAAAATGCTGAAAACCCTTAGAGCGCAAAATAAACTACTTTATACCCATATTGAATTTCTACAAGAGTCAAAATGTTGACAGTGAATTCATTTCCCATGCTAGCTCAGTGACAGAATGCTAATCTGAGGTGACAGTGAGGCAGTTTTTGGATGTCAGCTCTGACAGCGAGGTACTTGTTAAGGCTACACCCTCTATGCTAATTCTATGCTAATGCTAACATATGCAAAGTCAAGCAGAGCCTCGGGACACCACCTGTCTTTTGTGTATTTTATGCATGGTTTAACTTTTACTGGTAGTTTGCTAAAGATGTCAGGTATTTGAATAGCAAGGACATATTGGGTTGTATCACAATGCAATGAAACATTTTTAACTTTTAATGGATTTTTAGCCCTTGGCTTTATTTTATAGGGCAGGGGAGTGACATTTGGCAAACTGATGAGTCCAGATTCTAACCCACAATGCCGGGGGCAACTTGTATGGGCCGCAAATAAACCAAAAATAACATATGCTATGTTGCTAATGCAGTTTTTTTTCTGTTTTATAAAGACACTGCATTCATAAGGCTCTTGGAACTTCCAAGCTAAAAAAAAATGCACATGACGCCTCAAGAAAACATTGGTGTTTCAAGATATTAGATCAAGATTGTCACTCAACTTTCTGGCTTGCTGTAGCATCCATGTCAATGTTTGGTGTTTTCATTGTTATTAGTAAAAGTAGTGTTTTTATAACAGAAACTTATTTGAATGTTTTTTTTAATGCATATATTTTGGGAAATCTACATTTAGGCCCTAATCAAGTGTTTGGAAAGCTACTACAGAATATTGAATCAATCAGTTCTAACATGTTTGCTTTGAAAGTGTTTATTTCTTACACCACAATAAACCTAAAGCATAAACGCACAGCAAATCAACCCATTTGACTCAGCCGTATGGATCGTCTCCATTTTACCAGCTATATTTCTGTAGACATAAATCTCTTTTTTTTTTACTTGTCCTGCTCTTCCTGTTGCCTCCATCACTGTGTGCTCACTTCTCCTCCCCTCTCAGCCCTGTCCATCAGTCTGTGCACTTTCTCTTGTTCATTTGGCCGCCACCTTCCCCTCAACTGGAGTTCATGGCCTATCGCTATAGTAACAGACAGCGATGACAGGTGGAGATAGCAGGTTGCGCGGTCATGCATGAACCCCCTCCCTCCACATACATACACATACACCCCCATGAGACTGCAGAATGCCAACAGTATAGAATGAGAATAAGCAATCTTTTACTAGGTCACATATACGCATCCAATTGACCAAGGATTTCTCCAAGTATCTACATATTGTCTGCATTGAACCAACCACTTATGTAATTCTATATGATTCTATTACATTGCACAAAATGTACACTTATTATCCAAAAACATCCAGGCCAATATGTTTCACGTCACCGATGTCCTACATAGACAGTGCCGCAAATCCTCAATGAATAGCAAGCTGCAGCAATGTGGTTGTCATCATGATTTAGAATATAGAAGTTTCACACCTGTTTTACTTTTGTTTGTGAATACATTGAATGGCAATGTTGAAATAAGAACATCCCTGACTATATAAAAATATGAATTTCAAATGTGTATTTCATTTGCACTCTTTTACTAGGTCACGTATATGGGGCTAACTGGCCAATGCTTTCTCCGAGTATCTGTTAAGCACAAGTATCTGTTTGCGTCATCCAATGTCCTACCTAGATAGATTGTGCTGCGAATTGTCAATAAATGGCTAGATACAGCAATGTGGTCGTCTCCATGAATAGGAGTTTAGAATGTATTTTAGTTTGCAAAGGAACATTGAATGGTAATGTTCCTCTTTATGTAATTCTAAATGATTCTTTTACATTGGCACTCCGCCTCTGATCCTGAAAGAGCCAAGCCAATATGTTTCACATCATCAATGTCCTACATAGATTGTGCTGCGAAATCCTCAAAGAATGGCTAGCTGCAGTGTGTAGTCCTCTCCAACACAATAGCTTGCAATAAGTTGTGAACTGTCTATAATAATTGCATAGTATTTAAACTGCACCAATCCACTGACAGCACTGCAATGAGTGTGTGCCCCAGAATTTTAGGGCTTATAGTAAAAGAGGAGGAGCGAGCAAGCCCCAGTCTCCAAAGCTAAAACGAACACTTTGTTTTTAGTGAAAAGAAAATCAATCTTGGAAAATAAAAGAGACGCTGGTCGTATAATTGCCATTTTTTTATCACTTACCATGAGCAGACATACTGCTGATTCCGGAATGAGTTGGACAGCCATTGTGGAATCCTCCTATAGATTCAAAAGCCTCAATAAATATGTTATTTATAGTCTTCTATCTTGATCTAGTTGAAGTCCACTTAGCAGGCTTTCCCAGTGAAGTCCCTTTCCGCTCCTGCCTCTCCTCCCTCTCCCCAAAAGCCGCAGACAGCTTGTATAGTCTCTAATTGTAACGCCGCCGTCTCAAGAGAGCTCTCCACTGTCAACGATTCAGTCTAGGTTTTTCCTCTGATCGCCTTGGCCCCCCCTTTGCACTTTTTGTCCCTCTAGACACCCCAGAACCCCCTTGATGCTAAATGCTCCCCACCTTCCTTCTTCTTGCTGCAGCCAATACAAAGCACATCGATGCACGTGCTATTCACTCTCCCGGAGGTGTCTGCCTTTGCCGCTGCTGCTGGTGACCGCACACATGATGTATCCTGCATCAATAATGATCCTGAATGGAGGAAAGCTACACCTATGCGAGCGGTAAAGACACGTTGTTCTATAGATGATGTAATAAGCAAATGCAAGGAAAGATAGGGTGAAAAGAATAGGATTTGTGGAAGGAGGAGAGATAGAGAGAGGATACCGGTTGGAGTAAAGGCAGGTGGGTGGGGACGAGGGAGGGGAGACAGTGATGATGAAGAGTAGGGGGCTTCACGGAGCAGACCGCGCCTATCGGAACAGCAAGGCATGGGACAGGGGTAAAGCCAGGCATTTAATGAAGGGAAGAATTAGTGTAGGATCTAGATCCATATGGATAGCATTCTCAGTATTGGTCTTTAGAATACAGCTTTTGTATGGGCAGATATGAGGTCAAATGGGCTAAACCAAGACTAAAATCTAAATCAAGAATTAAGCCAAGATAAAGACAGTAACACAAGCACCAGGAATTTTTTATATAAATAAAATACTTAATAATTTCATGAAAGGAGAATAATGTGTGATCTAGAGCCGTAGTAACCATTCTCAGTATTGGTCTTTGTTGGTCTCTGAGAAGATATGAGGAAAAACTGGGTTAAATCAAGGGAAAAAAATGGACGATACTAATGACTAAACCAAAAAAAAACTAAATTGACAAGACAAAACAAGAAATATCGGTACCAGCGGAGCACCAGAAAATAAATATTACACAGCTAAAATGAGGGTGTAATCTAGAGCAAAATGCTGTTTTGCTTAAATTGTAATATACACATTCATAAATAGGGGTGGGACAAAATATTGATATATCGAAATGTTCTTTTTTTTCCGGAGATATGGTATCGGTATTGCAGACTGCTATATTGGTATATCAGAATTTATAATATTTTGTATATTTCAATAAAATCTGGCTTACATTTTGTTTCTTATTTTGAGAAAGTCGACTTATTTGTGAGATACTGTTGAAGTATTCACCGTTCTAATTATTAAATTAACTGTATTTCATGAAAAAACTATTAATTGGAATACAGTTTAAATACTGTATTAATTTCTTTAAAAACGGTGATATATCGTAGGTAATTATGTGCAATATATCGAATATCGCAGTATCATCATATTGAGATATTACCAGTATTGTGAGCCATGTATCGCGTATCGAATCGAATGCTGAGGTTCCCAGCCCTATTCATAAATTCCTACATATTTAATGAAAAACTCATTTTGGCTATCTGGGTATCTGGGTAGGTGTAATTGTCCTGAGCTAAGAAAAGGCATTTCAAAGTTAAGAACTATAGATATGGTTCTACGGATATCTTTATCTTGTGTTATATTTAGTTTCTTTACAGTGCATGCAGAAGGAAGTACTGCATGTGTCACATTTATTTGCAGCAGTAGGAAAATTCCCATTCATGTCCTGAGGTTATTCATTTTCAAACTTTCTGAATTATGTTTGGTAATGTCCTTAATGTCAGGTTTAAACATTGGCCTTGCATGTTGTTTGCAAATGTACCATTATCATCCTCAAAGATAATTGCTATTGAATAGATTAATTAATGGGGTTGTTACCTAACTAAGGGAGTTAATTCCTTTCATTCAGTAAGCATAATGGATATCTTGGGTATGGGTGAGACCAGGATTCAAAATATTGTTAGAAATATTCTGTGGAGTAAGCTGATATGTGCAGTTTTTAGAAATAATGGCATGGTGGAAAAAATTGAGAAAGACTTAGCGTGGTCGTCTCTGGGTGGGCTGTCTCTCCAGGTTATTCAATTTCCAACCTTCACTAAAAACATCCACCATTAGGTTAGTCCTCCTCCCACTACGTTCAGATCAGGAACAAAATAATGATTTACCTATATGTTTTTGTGGATATTGTATCAATATGGCAGGCTGCTGAATCGATATATTGGAAATGATTATATTTTGTATAATTCACAAAAATGATATCTGGAAGTACATTGTTTCTGATTTTAAGAAAGTAGGCTTACTTGTGAGATATTGTTGAAGTATTCATTGTTCTAATTATTAAATTAACATATTTCATTGAAAAAAACTGAATAGTTTAAAAACTCTAGGCTATTCATTTATTTAAAAACAGTGACATATCATAGGTTTATTATGTTAAATATAATGATTATCGCAATATCGCCATATTGGGATATTATCGGTATCGCAAGCCATGTATTGTATCAAATCATGAGGTACCCTGAGGTACCCAGCCCTAGTGTCCATTATTCTCAGTGTAATCACATTAGTAGAATTGAATTGTGGCTAAGAGGATATTCACTTTCACTAGCATATACACATATACATTTTAGTTTAGGTCATTCAAGAAGTTCAAAACCTACTATCAACTAACTGTTCACTATGTCTTAATTGAAGCAAGAGTTAAAACCAAAATATAGCAGATTTCTTCTCAGCTTAAATCAATTTAACATGAAAAAACGAAACTCGGGCTAGTAAAAGTCTAAATTGGCTAGTAAATTTTGATGAATTCAGAAAAATTTACGTCAAGCCCTGATTATTATAAAATGTTAAATATAGCCTGTTGTTACCTTCAGGTTTGAGGAGGCTCTTGCTTATCCTGGAGCTGTCAAATGTTTACAGTGCATTGTCCCACCCACCGGTGTGTGACCGACCGAACTTCACAGGTTTTCCATGTCGGCTAGAGCAGACATGGAAAACATAACCTAAATGCCCAGATGTAACTACTACTACTGTTATTATTTCTGCAAAGCTGTGAAACACGTAGAATAAATGTGGCTATGGGGACATAAGTTAGTTTGGAGTTACAACGAGAGTT
Source organism: Philypnodon macrostomus (assembly GCA_036025475.1). Classification (NCBI taxonomy): domain Eukaryota; kingdom Metazoa; phylum Chordata; class Actinopteri; order Gobiiformes; family Eleotridae; genus Philypnodon; species Philypnodon macrostomus. Next base: position 5,851 of record JAVQKC010044308.1, read on the forward strand.
ACAACGAGAAGACACGGAAGAAAACTATCTGCTTACCACAGAGTAACAACCGGATACTATACTCGTGTATGCAACAGTAATTCTGCTTCATTATTTTCGGCTTTTATTATCTTCATGTTTATAAATGTATGGCTTTATAGTCTGTGGTTGATGCTATTGTAAGCTACAATGCGAATTTAGTAATGTCTTCTATGCGTTAATTTGGCGTTTCTAGCCCATTTCACGTGGCCTAGGACAAATACAGCCTACAAAAGCAACAGTATATATATGTTAAAAAGTATAATATTCCAAAAAGCCGCAAATGCAAACTTATTTATTGTGTTTTTGACGCAAGGTTTGAAGATTTTGCACTCGCTGTCATCCCTGCGTTGACCAAAAGATGGCGCTGCCCACCCGTGACACAGTGGTCCGCAGAGAGGACCTGGAGGAGGACTGGAAGGTGGTGGGCAGAGGGGGGTTTGGAAGAGTTTACAAGGCCAGACATAAAGAGTGGGGCTTCGATGTGGCAGTTAAAATACTTAAACAAGATGCCAGGTAATTGTAACTACTTTAACACACTTGTTAATGTGATTTCCATACCTCACCTGAACTCAAAAAATGAACATAGCAATGGATTTACTGGATTTACAAAGTTATTCCCTAATAAAAGTATTAGTTAACCAGTTATTTGATCATTTACAACACATTACTTTACAATTGAGTTATAAATATTGTTATGAATATTTTGATTTTAACCTCATGTAAATCCTCATGTACCTAAGTATAAACTGTTTATTTATCAAATTATTGGTATGCATATTTATTAATACTTTATTACTGCTATGTATATTTGTATAATGGATATTTTATTTTATATTATATTTCACCTTCCTCATTCCAGCCACATCATTTTCAAAGAGGCCAGATGTATGGAGCTGGCGTCCTGTGAGTTTGTCCTGAGAGTGTATGGAGTGTACCAGGGCCCTAGCTCAGAGAGAGGGCTAGTGATGGAGTATATGAAGAGAGGGTCTATGGAGGCCCTGCTGACACAGCTGTCTGGACCTCCACCCTGGCCACTAGCTTTTCGTCTGACCCACCAAGTCGCTCTGGGCATGAACTTCCTCCATACCAAGAACATTGTGCATGTTGATCTAAAGCCAAATAATGTTCTCCTTAGTAATGAGCTCAATGCAACGGTAAGGCTTTAGTTCAGTAGGGACGGCAGTGGTGCAGTGGGTAGGTGCTCACCCTTCAACCAGAGGGTCGGTAGTTCGAGTCCCCGTCCAAGCACACGCTGTCGTTGTGTCCCTGGGCAAGACACTTAACCCACATTGCCTATGAATGAATGTGGCCATTGTAAATGAGAATTGGTTCTTAATTGGTTTGCCTGGTTAAATAAAAATAAAAATAAAAAGTAGTATGTACTGTATACTGCAGCTACATTGGGATATCATTAGTTAATTGACTTCATTTTTTATGTGTAGTTGGCAGACTTTGGCTTGTCCACGGTTTCCAGGAGTGTTGCAATCAGCAGTTCAGACAGTCTAACAGGACCCCAGGGCACGTACAATTACATGCCTCCAGAAGCCTTTCAACTGTCATATAAACCTGTGCGTGCGTTTGACATATACAGGTAAGTTCACAAAAAAATGTGTTTGTTGCAAAAGTGCTTGGTTAATTGTTAGATCTGTATCTTAGGCCCTGACTACATGTACACCACATATTACTATCCATGTAGGCGTTTTATGTAAGAGTTTTAATGTCACAAAACTCTAGTACATCACGCATATTTACTGTATGCTAATGGTTGAAGAGACCATGGAAACTGTAAACACATGTATTTGCCTGGATTGCAGGGTAATATTGGTTGAAAAAATAAAAAATAATATCAAAATAAATTAGTTAGCTAGCCTATTATAATTAATTCAAAATAATTGAATAAAACTGGCTTGTGAAACTGTAGTGTAGTTAGAGTATCAGTTTAATTTTTTCAACCAGACCTGAGACTGGGCGACCTTTGAACTTTGTGCACAGTTGATATGGCATTATTACTTCCTTCACACAGTATCTGCTGCACCCTGGCATGGATCACCACTTCAGGGATGGCCATGCTTTACCAGTGGTTCTCAAACTTTTCAAACCTCACAACATATTTGGTGACCCAAGTACCACCTAGGACAAACCCACATCTGAACCGTAAAAAACTAAATTAAGTCTTAATCTGATGTAATCTAGGTACTAAACCCTAAAACATCCCCAAACTAGAGACAAACATGAACAAACCATGACTACACCAGCACTAAACCAGGTCCAAGTACCACCAGAGAGAGCCCACGTCCACCAGCGGCACCCATACTACAGTTTAAGAACCAAAGCTCTATATTGTAAATTGTAGTATAATTTTACAGATTTGCATTTTATTCATACATGTGACCAATTCAATTTCATTAGTTATACTTTTAGCGTTGATACTTAACCAAAGCAAAACAAACTTGACTGTGCATGTGTCACTGGTAAAAAAGTGTTATTGCTTTCTTTCATTATTCTCTATTTTAGCTATGGCATCCTTCTGTGGTCCCTTTTTACTGGAGAAGAACCCTTTCCAAGTAAACAAGAATTAAATGAAAGTTTGCCAGATGAGACCGATTCTCTTCTAACATTGTTTTATTTTTTTCTCTGTTTCTCATAGATGTTGGATACAGCCTTGTTGAGCTCAGAATATCTGAGGGAGATCGGCCTCATTGTGACAGACTTCTTAGCCTTCAAGTCCAGGGAATAACAGATATAGTGAAGCTAATGCAGAGATGCTGGCGTATGAATCCTACTGAGAGGCCACCCTTTAAAAGTAAGAAATGAGACATAAATGAGGCACCATTTAGTACATTTACACGCACTTGATTATCCCGGTTAAGATCAGTTTTTTTAAGTATCCCGGTTATGTGTTTGTGCATGTAAACACAGAAGCTTTGGAATTTTACCACGTTTGTTAGAAGCTTAGCAACGGTGTTCAGCTCACTACAGTACATACATGTGCCCACCGCTCTCCACACATATCCAGGATACTGTATTTTCTCCTGTATACAGGGAAATGAGTAACCGGGTTTCTCTAAGTGTATCCCAAATATTGCTAGTACCGGGATATTGGTAATAACCGGGATACTCAAGTGCATGTTATCACTATGTATTGACTGATTATTGTATTACAGACTGCCTTGAAGTGACGGAAAGGCTATTTTCACTACACAGTAACAACATACGCCAAGCAGTTGATTCAGTCTTGGCTGAACTGGTAACTTTTTATTTTGTTTAAGGATTTAAAAAATGAGGTATTTGCATAAAAACTTTTCTATTGTTGTTTTTGTCAAAGGATGGTCAAAGCCAGAGAGGAGAATATAATCTGGAGCCACCAAATAAACATCATGGTAAATAAAATTCTAATAAAAATACAATCATTAAAATAATACAATTAAATAACATGATATAGTTTTTAATGTAGAAATTTACTTTTTTCAAGAGGCACAACTAAATGATAATGTGGATGCAAAACCAGTCAGCGCTAATAAACTGGTACTGTATGCTGAAATCATCTTGAAATTATACATTGAATACAGTGAAAACATCACGATGTGTAACTATATATATAATATTTTCCCACAGGCCTCATCTGGAGACTCCAGTAAAACATTGAGTGTAAAGGAAAAAGGTAAGAACAGGTGAACTACAACTAGAGATACATTAATATAGAGTATCTGATACTGAGAAAAACGCATGCAGGCTAGACTGTATATATATGATGTGATGATGCTGAGGAGAGGTTTTTGTTTGCTTTGAAGGATGATATGGTTTTGCCACCATTGGTTGGTTTGTTTTGTTTGTTAGGAGGTTAATGATTGGTAATAGTCTAATAAATAAATGATAATGAATCCAGGTATGTATTTTAAGTGGACTCTTTACCATCAGTATTTTAATACTGATCTTAGTATTTTTTCTGCTTCTTTTTGTTTTTAAAAACAGCTAAGTTTGTTGATCGCCACAGGCCTGTTCTCACTCAGAAGGTTTCTATGGTCCTGGCCATATCAGAAGATCTTGGGAACATGGTGCACAGTGAAACCTACAACTTGATACAAGCTAAAGAGACAGACCAGGAAAAAATGAGAGTGCTCTATTCTAAAACATTACGTTCCGGAGGTGACAGAGTCAAAGCAGCCTTCTATGATGCCTTGGAAATACATGAGCCTTTTCTGATGGAGGAACTGGGTACAGGGCTAACTTTGTATTTACATGTTTGTACAAATGTTGTCATAGTAACATTTATGTATGTATTTCTTTTTTTTTCTTTCAGAGGCAGCATATGGCACTTAGGCACATTTAAAATCTGCATCACACTATTCTTAAATGGTTCTATTTGCTAAAAGGGACATTGGAGATACCGCAGGAGTCCAGCCATGGTGTCAATTTAAGTGACCTTCATGGATTTTTATTATTACAAAATAAAAATAAAACAATTATTAATAAAACTACTTAAGGGTATTTTTTAATATACATTTAATTATGATATGTCTACATTGTTAATGCTAGATTTAAAAAAAAATATATTTTTGTACTTAGTTACAGAGGTAGACAGGTAAGAGGCTTCTCTGATTGGATGCTCCAGTATCTGTCATGAGCAGTCAGTCAGTCAGTCAGTCACCTGCAGATGATAGTGTCGAGGGCATCGCAGGCAACAGACTCCCCTGTCTCACTGTCACACATACAGAGACTCCTTAAATGTGTTGTACACCAAAACAGAACCTTACAATCAATCATATGTACCTAATTTATTTGAAATATAATCAATTTATAATGAATTAACCATTGGTGAGGTTGTGGATTGAGTCTGCATGTCCTCCCTGAGATACTGTAGGTTCTCTCCTGGTACCCCAGCTTCCTCCCATCATCCAAATACATTACATGTGTTAGGAGGATTTATGACCTTAATTGCCCTTAATGAATGAATGCTTACGTAAATGGTGCAACCATTGTACCCCTTCTAAGGGACATAGTTACAGAGAAATGTTTCAGTAGTCATGGGACATAATAAATGCCATTAATGTTATTATTAGGCAATAAATATTGCCCTGGAATCACTTTACAATAGCCTACATTTGTTAAACAATTATATTTACAAATTATACTTATTTTTAGCATTTATAGTATAAGGATAATACATAATAATCTGTCCTCATTAACCCAATAAACAATTATCACAATAATTAAAAATAGCCACAATCAATTCATCTTGAATGTTTTTTATTGTATATTGTCCCATCCCTAGGCTCTACTTCCAATACGCTCTTAGAACCCCCCTTTCTGTTAATTCATTATTTGTCTATCTTCCATCTTGAATTTCATTCTAGATTTATTTTATTCCACAGTTGTACTATCAAAGCAACAGGTTATCTAGATTTGGACTTTCCTTAACAGCCCTATCTCCTTGAGCTGTGTACAAAGCACCTTCACACTGTGGTAATCCTCAGAGGGGGAAGTGTGTTCAAGTGGCATCTTGAGCCCTCTGTCAGCCCTACAGCCTCAGTCCGCCCCGCTTTGGCCCCACCCCGTCCAGCATTAACGCTCCCAATCCTCTTTGTGGGACAGTGACGTCTGCTACTGTCACATACATGGTTAAGCTCAGCGGGGAACAGTGGAGCTCCCAGCCTTAGGGATCACCAGGCAGCACTGCTCGGCACACCTCTGGGGGGTAGGCTCTCATCGAGGCTGCTACATCTACCATCTCTGCCTAACAGTTAGCTGCAAACATACACAGACTCTTCTTCTCAGGAGGCCTCGGACTAGTATGAATCTCAATGTAGAAAGCTAAAAGTCTGGAATACGAGTCCTTGGAAGATGTTTTAAAGTATTTGCTCTGAGAAGATGACAAGTTTGTAATCTTTGTGGGACCAGACGAACAGATGGTGGGACAGCTTTCTCCATCGTCAGGTGTTTCTGAAAGGAGTGCACTCAAAGCACTCTGAGCTTCTAATTGCTGGCTATTTCAGTGTGTCTATGCTGGAAAGTGCGACACCTGCCTGGGATTGAAGTGTGTGTTTTACTGTGGACACATTGCTTTCAGCCTTTTTCATGTGACGTTGCAAGATCAAATGATCTCTACATACTGATTTGGCAGAGGTTTTACACTGGATGCCCTTTCTTGACACAACCCTTTTCTTTTGTGCTGGCTTGGGACTGCAACAAAGTACACTGTCTTAAAGTGTGAAGATGGGATTTTACTGTAGACACTTTGCTTTCAGCGGTTTTCTTTTGGAGTTGCAAGATTAATTCATCTACTTCCTTGTCTACAGAGATTTGCACACCAATTCAGCATAGGTTTTACACTGGATGCCTTTCCTGACACAACCCTGTCCATTTATTCTGGCTTGGGACTGGCACAAACCTCTTGTGGCTGGATTTGACACTTGTATGATCAAAGTTAGAATACTTTGTGGCAGTGAGTTCCTTTGGAGGCTGTAACCCTGGATTTCGAGGAGATGGAGGGTCATTGTTATGACCGCTTTGGGGATGGAGAAAGAGACAATTATCAGATCGACTATAGAAGGATTGTTGGAGACACAGAGCCAGCACGCCCCCGGATGGCAAACCGGGACGGGGAGCAACCTCACGCCTATGGGGCCTTCGGACACCCTACCCCACATGGGCACGGCCACGAGACGGCAGCACAGAGATACAGTGCAACGCGAATTCAAGCAGGATATGAACCGGAGAGGTGAGTGTTATCCATGGGTGTGTTCACTGGGGTCCTCAAAGCCTCAGGTGAGACCGTTGACATTAATAAATAGACAACACATTCATCAGAGCATCGCCACCATATTTGTCAGGACTAGGTCGGGAAATAAGCATTCAGTAATTGGGAGCCTCTGATTTGATCCTTTTATCCACCCCCATACGTCTGCCACAACTGCTATGGCACCAACAGGCACCTTAATCAGACTTTGTGGGATTTCTAAGGGTTTTTATGTTGTTAATGAGCAATTAAGTCCCAGCCCCCACACCATGATTAATAACGTGTTTCAGGTTTGAGCCTAATCGGGTAAAGCGTGTGCAAGTTAGAGGCTGTAAAATATACCTGACTTCCCAGTTTCAATCCAAAATGGCTGACTTCCTGTTTGTTGTAGGGTGGGGCCTCATTACTCTCTGCCAAAGTAAGTGTGTCCAGAGTCCCATGGGGTCATATACATGGGGGCGCTGTTGAGGCATTCTTTATTTGACCTCTGTAATTATATCGGCGAAAACAGCGTGTCGCCGATATTATGGAATCACGTCGGTGCGCGTCCGCGTCCGCGTCCGCAGATCCTAGCTGTGAACGTGATAACTCAAAAACAAATTGCCGGATCA
>JAVQKC010044321.1:0-40754 GCA_036025475.1 Philypnodon macrostomus
AGAGAGAGAGAGAGAGAGAGAGAGGGAGAGAGAGAGAGGGAGAGAAAAGACTATCAGCATCTGCAGCAGCACAGTAGCCCCGAGGGAATAGCGTGAACTTTTGAACCCTGATGGCAGGCAGTCACAGCGATGCACACATAGCCTGCTCCTGCCTCCTCATAATGTCTCTCACTAGAAGAGCATGCAAGCAGCAGCAACCGAGGAGCAAAGCGAAAAAAGTGAAGGGGAATGAGTAAAGTGCAAAGAGGTCATTAGCATATTCCTCCACTTCCTCTACGACCATCAACCAACCAGCGATCCAAATGTCAAGAAATCCATACAACTGATGAAACACAAGGTGAAAAATTATTCTCAAGATAGATAATCTGACAGATTTGGATACAGTAAAAGATGGCTATCTCCAAGTCCAAAGAAACTTCCTGAGTGATGGACCTGCTTTCTTTGACACGAAGGCTAATCATTCAAGCAAACTCTGGACTGAGAGCAGACAGGTCACGGGATGGCCAAGCAAGGGGCCAAAGGTCAAAAGTTCATGCAGTGGTCGGACGCTGTGGCCACGGGCAGACCCCTAGAAACTGGCCTAATTCTGGTTGAATCTTGTTAAGAGAAATAATGCAATATGAAGGAGAGAACAACAGTGGCTTGTTTTATGGCCCTAGAGGCAATTGGCAAATCAATCTAAAAGTGTCCACACAAATTTAAAATGAGTCACATTAGTAACATGCTTCAGATAAAAAGGCAACATTTAGATTAAATATTCAATTCTGCGGCTACCTGCATAATAATGTTGGTGCTATGTTCAAATAAGAAATAGGCAAAGGCATAATTTCTTGTTTGATGGCCCTGTGCTCTGGTGCTGGTAATTGTTTCAGGAGATTGTGGCGCGACAGTAATCACTGACAGGACCCACATTCCTACAGTCTCCTAAAATAGACCAAACCCACGTGCTTAAATTATGTCCAACACAAATATGCAAAACAAAGATTACAATTAGCATGTGTTTTGTAGCAATCACAATATTGGGAGTTTAATGGGCTTTTGTATTTCTCGCATATAACTCAAAAATCAGCAAAATTGTACTGTATAACATTATTGGGATATTAGCTCCTACGGCTCAAATATAAAAATAAAGATTAAGAAAAAGACATAAAGCCTTCTGCCATGAAGCTCATCCAACAGTGTTCTGTCATCACAGCAGCTTCCTGGTAAACATCACTGGGCACCCAGCAGAGCTCTCCAATCAAAGAAAAACAAACAGACCATTTTGACATCATAAACTTGACCTGCAAACAGCATGTCAGGCTAAAAGCCCCACATCTCCAGCTGTCTCCTGGGGTCTGTTGGTGTTTAGTCTGAACATGTATAGTTTATAAGGTTATAGACAGCAGGGGCACAATTATGTCAATATCAGACTCCATGAATGTGAATTGTACTAAAACTAAGAGGTCACATGATTATTTTTGTATCATAAATATCTGCGCGTGCCTGAGCAGCAGAGTCGTAGTGAGAGTCCAGGGAAAGGAGGATGTTTAAAGGGGCAGACGAGGCTGGGGTGAGTCTGAGGCACGGTCAGGTCAGCGGTGCGGTCGGAGGGTGAAACTCAGTTCACATTACCATGCAGACACCCAGGCTAACAATGGAGGCTCCATCTGTTCACGTCAGCCATTACAAATCTGGTGTCACCCAGTCCGCTGAAGACAACAGGCCACCGCATCTAATCAAAGGCTCAGGCTCCTCCTGTGTAAAAGCAGCATCGACTTCACACTCACTCACTCTCTGGTTAGGAATACAGGCAGCCAGTCGATTACCACGGATAATACATCCACAGAGTCACAAAGTCTCTATTGTGTACAGTACACTCAAATAAAATGATACAATTACACTGAGGGAAAAATATACCCTACCTTTTCTAACGGCCAAAAGCATTTATGTAAATCACAAACACTATTTTTCACAACAAAGGTATTCTGCTGATTCCTGCAACAAGCGACAGAAAAAACTAAATAAATCCCGAGCCCCATTGATAACTGGTTCATTGGCAAACGCCCCTGATTTCATTAAGTACTGCGGCTATTATTCTGCACAAACACTCTGAAACAGACACAGCAGAAAGTGTGAAGCGTTTCTCTGGCAGTGAACAGCAAATGAACTCTGAACTCCACATGCCCTTTAGCGAGGACACAGGCCATTCACCCCGGACACATTCCCCCACAATAAAAAGATAGCATGATGTTATGTCTACAGATGAGTTGAGTTCTTTATGTTTCAGATAAGTAGATAAGTTAGTTTGAGTTTTTTTAATTGTGTATTTCACTACATTATGTTAGTTGCTATTTATTATACTATCAATCCACTATACAATGCTCCTACTTGTTTCAGGAAATCTAACAAAAGCTAATGACTGTTTTGTGATATTACTAAAATAATAATCTATATTGATGGTTTCTCCCTACTATAAAATTAATTTATGTCAGTTTTTCATAATACAAATATCAAAAATTTTAAAGTGCATCCTTGTAATAGAGTATTTTTAAATTCAAAATGACAGTATATATTTGGGGTATTACTCCAATCAACTGTTTAGAGATACAAATTTTAATTTAACATCTGAAGCCAAACATTGTAATTAGGAAGAAAATGCACATGAAAGAAAAAAGAGGATTCTGTTGTTGGGGCATAATTGGATATTTCTCACTGTTAACACAAACAATGGCATGGTACAATACTTCAGCTCCGAAAAACTATTGTATTCTTCAATAACAGAAGGCAGCAGGGCAGTGGAGAAATTTGTAAGCATTTTATAGAATAATTGTGGTTGCCTCCCAATGGAAGCCCTGCCTTGTTTATTATAAAATGAACTATTTCAAAAAAACAGATAACTGTTGTCGACTGGTCTATCTTCACACCATCTGCTGCGATTTGTTCACCCGCTTTTAACACAGCTAAAAAAAAGTCAGTTGTTACTCTTCAGTGGGCAAAAGACCGCAAACAGTTCATTAAGCCATTTTCAAATATAAAGATAATTTCTGACAACATCCAGCTGGCATAAACGACAGACATCACACAACACATTATGGCTGCAAAGTGTGACAACATATTCAATGGTGATATGAATTTCACATGAATTTGCGTTTGTTGCATGATAAAAGTCCAAAAGATAGCTATGATAGAGATTGGCACCTAAGGTCACCAAGCCAGTAATGCGGCATGTCACGTTATGGGCTATTAACTGGGTGCGTAGAGTCCGAAATACAAAAATGTCTAAATGAGAAGAGGGCAAGTGCACCAAGGCAAGATAGAGATTAATAAAGAGAGAGAAGGATGTAACGCACATGGCCCCTCAGGTACAGTGTTGTATTTCAAACCCGGTTGTGAAAGAATAGGGGGCGCAGGGTCAATCTATCACTGCATTAGCCCCAAGCTACAAAGCTTCCTTACTGTGTGGGCTGCCTCTATGCCTCCCACAGTCTCTTTCTGTTCAAAACAAAAGAACCACAAGGATCACAACGTGAACTGGCCACTGGAGGGAGCTCTAGGTCACCATTCAAGGCTCATCACAACTGTATCTGGCATCACAGCAATGCAACCTACCTACCTGTCTGTATGCAAGCAATGGGAAGCCCATGCAAGAGGAGGAACTACTGATGTCATTCAATATATGGGAAATAAGTAGGACAGAAAGTTACAGCAGTTCACAGATGTCAATAGTTTGTTGGTCAAAAACAGCAACTAAACTAAACTATAATTTTACATTGACTCTTTAATGTTAAGATTGTTGAGTGATAACCAATACTACAACTAAAATAACAAATACTGTAACTAAATCCATCTGCAAAAACAGCCTTAGTCCCGATTCCAGACATCTTCAAACAACTGAGTGAAAATGTATGCTTATGCTCTATGTGCATGACATTGATTGACAACTGCACTAGGCTGCCTTGGCTATATCACTCCTCTTTTCTCCATGTATCTATTATCCTGGATATAGCAGGCCAATTTGCTATGCTGGCCATATCATCAAGGAAGAGTCAGGATGTGTGCCAAAAATAAATGGGGAGGTGTACATCTGCATATGTCTGTAGTATATGTGCTGTCTCAGCTAAGTGTAGCTAAATGTGTCACGAGTCACACACGTTTTGTATTTAAAATGTTCCAATGTGGAGCGCTCTTTGAACAAACATAACTTTTGCCATATTTTTCAACTGATGTGGTATTGAAATTCACATCAGTGCAGCTTTGTCACACTTGTATACACAAAATTAGCCTTTTTCAGCTACAATCTCTGCATTGCGCAAGTGTCACAAAAACATTAACACAATTGCTCTCACATACAAACCCACATACACACAGGTCTTTGTTGACTTACACTCTGGGGCTCCATCATCCTGGTAATCAGACGCAACTGAAGCATCGTCAGACTGAGCAGAGCGGCCGAGACTCGAGCTACGGTTGTCATCAGAAACATCCTCCTGTAATGAATCCGCTAAACATGTGCAACAAGATATAGACAGATAAAACAGCTAAGAGATGTATCATTTAGGTCAAATAGCTTGGACTGTCAAACAATGGGAACACTGTTACTTACATCTATTTGAAAAATCCAGAGAGTTTCTGTGAAAAAAGAAACGTTTTTTTAAATCAAGCTCATACTTTTGTTTCCTGTACTGAGTAACCACAGAACCACAGGTTTTCTCCTAAGAACACAGACAACTGCAGTTAAGGTGGAGCTTCCAGTGTAACAAAATTGTTAATCTTCTGGTAATTACTACAGCTTGTTTGACACATAAAAAATATACACATAAAATATTCTATTCTTAATAAACAAATATATTAATACTGCAGCAGTCCGTGCTTAGAAACCTAGACTGTTGAAGTGAGTTGGGAGAAAAAACATAACTGAGATAGATGTACCTACCCCCTGTGAACAACCTCAAAGTTCCTCAATAAAACCTCACGGGCCTCTTGTGCATAATTACTCAGATTTTCTTCTGCAAGGATTTCTTTTATGAAAGAATGGCAGTCTGTTGAGAAAAGAAAACAATATTCAAAACAACATTTCCAAACTTTTATGGAATAGATTAACTTTTATTTACTTGCGAGTCCATCAAATAATGTTCACCACATTACACCATTTCACCATTACAACTTAAAGGAGCAGTGAAACATTTAGTAGTAATAACACTGAAGTAGACCTTGAGTTTGGTTGAAAAATCTCTCAAAAACTATCCATAATTTATCATTTATATTTATATAGCTATAACTAAACTTTATAAATACAATGCAAATGTGAACAGACCATGCTAAAACAGGTTAGACTACTCTTAATCTTTCTCTAAAATACTGCCAACATAATGCAAATTACACATGACAGCATATGCAAAAGTACAACATGAACACAGTAACACTTTTTGGTGACTTGAATAATTTTGCTGTGTATTTCCAATAAGTTCAATCTAATATATTAACATCAAAATAGAAAATACAAAAAATTGTATAGTATTTACTAACTAAGCCTCACTAAACCATTGAAGTTGAAGGAACTTGAATGGTTACTTTGAGTAAAAAGCAAAGACTATACCCTCCAAAAGTCTTCGTTCCATTCTTGGTTTTCACCTGCCCTGCTCAGATGACTTCTCAGATGTTTTGTCCGACCCCTCAGCCACTTTTGTAAAATTAAGTCTGAGTGTATGACAAACTACTCTCTAGCACATATTTACTGCTCACTGAATGAAACTGGAGACAAACAAAATACACAGTCACAAACTCCGGGAAAGCATCTCACCATCTGGCCTATTGTTCTGTAACTCAACTTCCGTGCATGAATCATGATTTGCACAAAACGGGGTGGAGCAGGTGCATAGATGTTCACTTCCTTTATTGTCTGCGCCTCTGTAGTTTGAATCTATGACTGTAAGTGTGGTTTTCACAGTTTCATAATTACAAGTCAAAAATAAAACTATGTTCATGTAAATATGTTTACCATCACAGGCTCCACTGCAATGTTGTCTGGCTTCTTAAAAATAAGGACCAATAATACAGACACTGAAGTAACTACAACTACAGAAGAAAATAAACAAAAAATAAATGAATCAGTATTTTACAATGAAACCAAGACCATATGCTCTTCCACTTGATGGGTATAGCACTACGTTTAACAGTATCCACACACTCAAAGATGTGTTTATTAAAATTTTTAAATATTTTTTTATAGCAATAATCTGTAGCAAAAGTTGTGGCTAGCAAGAGTTAGCCACCCCAGCTAACCAACCTACGACCAGAAAGTTAACTGCCTGTAAGCTAACTGCCTCTATTGTATAATATTATATCTATCTATAATTAGACTGTTATATATTTTTGCCAAGCATGTTAAGCTAGCAAAGGAAATCGAGCTGGGGACAGCCACCAACAACAGCTAAAGTTAGCTTTGTTGATCTTAGCATTTCTTCACGTAAGTTCTCATCCAACCATCAACATTAATGCATTGCCTTACAGCAAGGTAAATCATTATTAGTTATTTATACGCCGTGTACCAGACATAAACAATCAAACAATCACATACAAGAAATATGTGGCGTCCACACACAGGTGTATCTCTTAACAAAAGCTAATTAGAGGTTGTACTGTTTTTGGCTAATCTATAGCCCACATGTGGTGGGCTACAGTCCAATCATTAATTCATTTTTCCAGTTTTTATTAGACGTAGAATTAAATAAATAACTATAACTAGCCGTCATAACATACATCTTTTTTTTAGGACGTTCAAGTATCAGTTGGGTTGATACTGCTTTGCCGAGCCACATTAGCCTAAACCGGAGAACTAACAGAAATTCTAATAACAATCAGGGTTTGACATTAACTGATCTTTTTACTAGCCATTGTGGCTACTGTTCTTAAAAAGGTACTAGTCAATTTAGGTTTTTACTAGCCACAGTTTAGTTTTTTTAGTATATAAACTAAGAAAAATCTGCTATAATCATGTTTTTGCTTGCCATGTTTCAAATAAGATATTGGTAATGGCTTAAACTAAAATGTATAAAATCCGCCCCGATAAAGTGGCTAGTAAAAGTGAATGTCCTACTAGCCATAATTCAGAGCTACATTTGGCTGATTGGGTAGTGCTATTAAGCCCTGATAATATCAAGTGGTCTAGTGGTAGACTTCATGCACAGTTGTATTGCTCTTGTATCAGTGAATCAGTACAGGGAAAGCTATCAAGAAAACAATGCTTGATCAAAGACTGGTAATATTGATTGACAGAACAGGCCAAATATGATCAATCAAACAATGCTGAGCAAATATAATATCCAAACTGAGGCTAAATGCATTTATATAGGCTGCTAATGAAATACCTGCATTTCTAAATTTGGTGTATGCTTTTAGGCTACAGTAAATCTTATACTACATATACATGTTAGCCAAACACATATTTTATAACTTCTCTATATTCAATAAATTATGCAAATTACATTAATAGCCTAATGTCATTTTAGGCCCAATATGACGTGTTCTAATTTTTATCCATCTCTGATTTCTCTTTTAGAAACTGTCACTACTGTATTTATTTCATCCAATTCTCACTATGTCACGTCTCTACAGGAAACCAAGGGTCAGAGCAAGTTGAATCCCATGTCACGATTGTCCCCACGATGACCTGTCCCTGACTGGCCTCCCAGCAAAAAGCCCCTGTGAAGGTAAGAGGAACTGGGGTCCCCTCCCCTGGAAAAGAGGTACCCTCCCCTTGACAGCTCCACAGAGCCAGGGCCACCTGCCTGCTGGGTCCGCCCCATATGAAAAGGGAAGCCCTTTGTAATCCGACGGGGATTACACCACACAACAATGAACTGCTGAAAGAGCGACAAAAGCCTTGTATCAAACGCTGCTGAGGGGGAGCAAGGCTATGATCTCCCACTACTACCAACACTGACTTCTCGGGCCACCTCTCATATCCCCGAGAGCCTCTCCCCCTCCTTTAACATTCAGTGCCTCTGTCCTCCTTGTGCCCTCTCATCTCTAGGATCTGGCCTTTTATCAGCGCATTCCTTTTCATTTGCATTGCAGTGTGGGGAGGGCCAGCAGGTCTCTCTGATCTGATAGAGCCAAGAGAGAGTCAAGAGGATCCTGAGGGCATGAAGGGTGTGTGTAACTCTGACCTGCAAACACACTGCATTCTCCAGATAGGCCCCTACTGTCCAGAGATGTGTCCGCACCAGTCCTACAGGCTCTGAGAATCTGTGTTTATTCTGGTTAAATGAATGAGGAAACAGGGTACTTAAAAGGACTGTTTTATTCATACTATAAAATTCATATTTTTTGTCACAGTGTTATCATATCATTTAATGTGGTAAAATATGTAACCATTTTACACTTTGCACTGGAATATATTTGGACAATAACATGGCCATTCTGGATCATAACAGTCACCCCAGGTCTTAGTTTTTTCTTCAATAATACAAAGTAATAATGCCCTTATAACCTCTACCAGTGGCCACAGATGTGTGTGACCCTTGAATGATACTGCTAAGCTGTTTGTCCTGATGCTTTAGGATTTGTTGGTCATGTTTGTGTTGTTAGAGGAAAGAAAAAGAGGCAGTTTACTTTAAGGATTTTCTCAAATTCTTTGTATTCTCAACTCACCCAGTGCCCAAACACACATCCAAGTATATGTGTCTTTGGTTTCTGCAAGGTGATATTATAGAGATGGGGATTCACAAAGTAAACTTAAGGATAGTAAACATATCTGCAATATTTTCATTTTGGTCACCTAATTTTATGTTTTGACCTCATACTCACCCTTTTGTTGTAAACAACTTACAGGCGCCTCTAAGTGCAATGAGGTGTTAACAGTAACCAACTAGGTGACAGAAGTTGGTTTTGTGGTTTCACACTTACTGTTTGGGTCACAATTGTATTTTATGATGAAGGAGCTAATTAAGTCTTACTCAAATTTGTCACAACTCTTACATGGACTTCAGGGAGGCTTGTAGTCGAATCTGTGTCAACCCCGAGAGCAGTGAATAGAAAATCATTGAAATATTATTGTGTCAGGATGTATGAGCCATTTCAAAACATTAATTCAGCATTATTTAAGGTGTCTGTTAAGGAAAGCAGTTATACCTAGCAGTGCGTCGACTCAACTGAGCAATTGCATACCTCTATTACATGTGATATACGATTGAAGGAGAGGGACCTATTTCTCATCACCAAGACATTGTCCCTAGAGGCGGTTGTTGAAGAAGAATCTATGAATTATCTCAGAAACAACTGGTCCTTGTCACGAGTAGATGAGAGCAAAGAGACAAGGCATAGAGGGGAGGCACAGCGGTGTTGCAGTATTGATAGAAGAGGCATATCGAAACACTGGAAGGACACCAGAAGTATGTGTCTGCCTCGTGCTTGTGAACAAATTCATTATTAAATCCACGCAGATGTTGGTAGAGCTGTACTCAGGTGGTTATCCAATAACCAGAGGGGTGGTGGTTCAAATTCTGCTCCAACCAATGCATATACTTTGCTGGTTTTGTCCCTGAGCAAAGCACTTGCCTATGTGTGGATGTATTAATGTTTGGTGGTGGTCAGAGAGGCTGAAAGTATGGTATGACGATCCTTGCTCAGTCTGCCCTGGGACAGTTGTGGCTATAGAGCTTACGTCACAAATATGTGATTTTGGAGTGAATTAATAATGCAATTAATTGTCAAGTGAATGTTTAGAGACCATCAAAAGTGATTATTATATCGGCAAAACAACGATATTATGGAGTCACGTTGGTCCGCGTCTGCAGATCCTACGTGTAAACGCAAACAATCAAAAACAAAAAACAAATTACCGGATCAGTTTGCACACAGGTACATATCATATAGACACCTAACTGGATTGATTTTAGTACTTCTACAATAAATATTAATTAAGTAATTAATCAAATACTGCCCCAAACTGTGAACGCAATAACTCAAAAAGTCTTTGCTGGAATTTTTTCAACTTTTGTAGACAGTTACAAATCATATCGAAGATGCTGAACTGGATTGAGTTTGGTACTTCTATGATTAATTAATGTTTTGATGCACTTTTATTGAGCCAATAATCCTGCTGAACATAAACTAAATCACATGAATTTTGGCACAGTGATCCGGGCTAGTGTATATTTAATGTACATATGCATATTACAGAGGTCAAATAAAGAATGCCTCAATAGCGCTCCCATATTTTTTACCCCATGGGACTTAGTTTGGCAGAGAGCAATGAAACTTGGTACAGTGATTCTCCGCATTGTCCCCAACATAAAATATTATTATGGCACATTCCTACAACAAACAGGAAGTTGGCAATTTTGGATTGAATTTGGTAGGTCACATCTGACAAATATGATGCCAGTTACCTCTATAGTGCCCCCTATAGACTGAAAGAAGAATGTAGTTTTAGGGAAATTTACTAAATTTCTCAAAAAACATCCTTCACAAACATCAAAAAAGACAAATAGACCCTTCCCATGTTTGTCATGGTTTAGGGGCGGGACCTCCTAATTGCTCATTAACAATATAAAAACCCTTAGAAAACACACAATGTCTGATTAAGGTGCCCGTTGGTGCCATAGCAGATGGGGCAGACGTATGGGCCCTTTTCGCTGATATACATCTTGCTGTCGGGGATGACAGCGTAAGCCTATTTCATACCAATTGCATTTGTAACATCCAGTTTTGTGATTTCTGAATCTGTAATTTATTATGGAGTTTCTTTCTCCATATCATAGAGAGATATTGAAAAACAGTACTATTGATAGAAGGGGATATAGAAGAAGCCTGTAAGGACATGATTTTATGTACATGTATGTGTCTGCCTTGTGCTAGTGATGCTGCACATTGCCGCCTCTCTCCCTGTCCAGTTAATTGGAATACAAAGCAGAGCTGGGTCGATGGAGGAGCGGAGCTGGAGGAGGGTGCGGGGGGCTGCTGTCTGTCTCAACCTTCACCGCTCGCTGGGAATTGACTGGGGAACCAGCGAGCGAGACCGACACACTGTCACTGGTAAAATGAACTGTCACCTTGCATTTCTCAAGCCCCTGGCACCATCGAATTGGCCGCTTTGAACCATGTGACGTGACACTGATTGAGTTCTGGTATTCCCCCTCCTCCTGAGTGCGTGGGCTCTGAGGAATGAGGTGGTTTCAACTGTACAGGCTTTTTCCATGCAAAGTGTTGAGCCATGTCACATTAAAGCGAAAGAGGATAGTTTTAAAAATGTATCTTTAGTTGTTTGCCAAAAACGCAAATCGTTCACAGCAAAGCGTGCATTATTCTCCCTCACCTCCCCTCATTATTTCATTGTGCTGCTTCGTTACCCTGCCTCTCAGCTGGTTTTGTTTTTCTTAAGGCATACAGTCATGGCATTCTGACAGCTACGAGGAAGAGGAAAACTATTAGGGGTAGCCATTTGGATCCTGGAGGCAATCCCGCGGAGTATTAAGACGTTAACCCTGGCCAAGTCACTTGTCTCTCTCAGTTACTATGCTGATGGAGTGGGGAAAGGATGCGGTGCAGGGGACCCAAGAGGCTGCTGCTGCTGCTACTGCTGGGGCTTCAGGTTGGCTGGTGCTTCCAAGATCCAATCGAGCCTGACTGGGAAGGGGGATGGTTGTCAAGAATTGCCCAGCCTTGGCTAAAAAGAGCCACAACAAAGAGCGAAGATAATGGAAAATCTCATTCATAACTTGGCAGCATTGCCTAGCAGGCTTTAGTTAAAGCTGGTCACATTAACAATGTACATTTAATTAATATATAATGGGCAACATGATTTTTGTTAGTGCGTAGTGTAGCATTTAGCATTAAAAATGACAAATTCAATTGATATGATGGTATTAATAATGATATAATGGTCTCTTTTAAAAATTGGTAATTTGGTTTGTACATTACAATTTATGCATACAACTGCATACAGCAAATGTGTATGTGTATGTGTGTGTGTAATGTGTATTAGGCTTTTTGACTTAGATGTGACTGAACTGACCTATGAATGAAAACTATTTGAACGGAAATAGACCACAAATAAATATAACAATAACATATACCTTTTATCCATCCATTTTTTAAGTGAATTCAGCTCAAATTAGTAGCTGTTTTGAGTTGATGACCCATACTGTATTAGTTAGCTAAACTTATGAAGAACTAAATGACCATGTTTTATAATCATACAGTAAGTATAATCACATCTGTTCCATTTCTCAGATGACCAACCCCCCTTCGAACCATGAATACTGTATCTAGATGTCCTTTGAAGACTTGGGACCCTGGAGAGTGACATGCGACAGAGGAACTGGTAGAAAGACCAAGGAAGTGAGCCTGGCAATAGACTTGTAAAAGAGCCTGCAACAACTGCAAACGGCATGGGGTAACAACAGAGTTGACCTCAAACAAAGTGTAAGAGGGGGCAGGACAGCTAGAGATGAGAAAGATATGTGAGGTGAAAATTTGTAGTGGATCTAATATTAGTGTGTTATTATTTTCCAAAGTCCACATTGGGACTGTTGTGGAGAGCCAATACAATGTCAAGATGAGCTACCCAATGAAAACTACCACACAAAAAATTCCTAGTCAGAAAAGGTTT
This sequence comes from Philypnodon macrostomus, assembly GCA_036025475.1. Taxonomy (NCBI): domain Eukaryota; kingdom Metazoa; phylum Chordata; class Actinopteri; order Gobiiformes; family Eleotridae; genus Philypnodon; species Philypnodon macrostomus. The sequence continues at coordinate 12,596 of JAVQKC010044321.1, forward strand.
ACTTTTTTGTGGTAGGGCAAATCTAGTTTATTGCTTTATTGTTTGTTTTCAATAACGTGATGCACGAATGTGAATTGTGCCTTTAAATTTCCTAAAAATTAGACATTATTATAATATGTATATATAATTAATCATTATAAATTATATATATATTATATATGTGTTGATTGTTTTACCAAGCTTTCTGGGGGCCAGACACGGACTACACTTCAGAGTATTTTGGTGCAAATACTTCCACTTGAGTATCATTATGACATAACAATACTCTTTCTAAAGCCTAGTATTTGGCTACTTTGTCCACCTCCACATGCTACCTCGGGGCTGATCTGTTGTAATAGTGACAAGATTTGGAAATTTGCGTTACCTTTTATCTAACGCACCATATACTACTACATTACATTACATTAAAACAGTTACTCACACTTAAGTATTACTCTTAATGAAGTATTTTTTCTGTCTGCTTTTTCGTCTACTTGAATCGTATGATTTTGAAGTATCAATACACCTACTTAAGAAACACATTTTGCAAATTGAATTTATGTTATTTCTCAACTTTCTCTTGTCAAGCCTTTTAGTGTGTTACTGTATGTCTACTTTAGTATTATTTTGCTGTGACAACAATGTGAGTTCATTTTTGGCTACTCTACCCAGCTCTGCCTATAGGGGAAATCTGATTGTTTTTGTGCTCATTGTAACATTAAACAATATCTACTCCCTGACCTACATTTTTGCAGAAACCCATAGAAGCCAGCGCTGATCCGAAGGTGAAAAACATCCTCCTCCTCTTCGTCTACTCGGGCTGAACATCTGTCTCGGCGTTCCGTCCCTGGCTGCAGCTCCGGCTCTGACACCTCCAGATGGAAAGCCCGCTGGGAGCACTGAGGTAGACACAGAGATGGCAGGGATCACACCTCCGGAATAAAGTCTCATGCTTGTTTTCGGCACTAACCCCGCTTCTGCTGTTGTTGAATCTGTCACCATTCGCCAAATTGATTGCCACCTCATCCCCAGTCCTTGGCCTTGCTACTTGTGTGTTTGAGCTTTGTAGAAGAAGACATGCACACAACAGCTTAGCTTCTTAAACCTTTTCCAATTTACTGTAATGGGCTATATGGTATTTCAACTGTAGCTTCTATTCGTGAAGCTGTGAATTCCTTAAGTAACAAACTATTTCCATTATCCAGAAATATCCTGTAATAGATTTTTCAAATGAGAGTGTTGAAGTAATGGCCGGTAACTTTATTGGTCAGGATATTAAAAACAGTACCTGCTAAAATCTGAAGCAGGAGGCCCATAGTTGAGTTCTCAAAGTCGTTATGCCGTCTTGACAGATTGGCCCTGCATTCATTTGGGGTTGAACTCTGGTTGAACCTCAACTTTTGGGAGAAGGGCACCAACAGGCCAGTGCTGCCGGGCCAGAAAGTGCTTGTGCAAACCTAACACTCAGAGCAAATATTGAACCTCCTGCTTCAGTGCCATCAATTGAAACTAGGTGGTCAGGTTCCTGCAAATGTTTGGCTAAAGGTGAAGTCAAAAGAAGCACACTGGTGTCAAGTTATCTGCTATTTTTAGCTGCTTTATAACATTATCTTGAATATTGATATTAAATCGCTATATTGTGTATCACTTCAACCTGTCTCTAGTGTCCGAGGTGAATTTGGGTAACAACAAATCAAGGATGACACCGGGCTCCATCGAGTTTGTTGTCATGTTTAGAGTCCCTGGAGGTATTTAAGGGTGAAAAGGTCACTAGGAACCACCCCATGTGTTGTGAAAGATTTCTCTTGTCACATTATGCAAGTGGACTTTACAGAGACTCACTCAAACTAGAGATATTTCTGTATAAAACATATACATGATGCAATTGCTTTTATTTTTTTTTTACTTTTCAAAGAAGAGATAAAGACACAAATGTTTTACTGTGATTTTATTAAACCAAATCATGTCAACAATCATTGGAAAATACCCTGTAAATAAATAGTGCAAACAATGACACCGACTAGCTCAGTGCTTCAACACAAAAAAACTACAAGAAGAAATTACAAAAACATAAAAGGATGATAGATATATATTTTCTTTGCATCCAGTTCACAGATTAATGCACAAACCACATCAGCAGACACAGACATACCCTGTTTTTTTAAACTCAGTCACACGGTTTTCCCAGTTTAATCGGGAATGATGTGGCTGGGCAGGAAAAGTTGTGGAAAATAGCTCTGGCCACATTTTTCTATAGTGTCATTATTGTCAACAGTCTTTTTCCTTCAACTTTGGAGAGGTCTCAGGACTAGAAAGTTTGTCCACTCTGTTGGAAGTGTTCCCAAAAACGCAGCCCGATTTCTCGCGTTTTTTCTGCTTCATTCTTCGGTTTTGGAACCAGATTTTAACCTGTGTCTCATTGAGGTCAAGGCTGGCGGCCACCTCAACCCTGCGCGCTCGGGTGAGGTACTTGTTGAAGTGGAACTCTTTCTCTAGCTCCGTCAGCTGCTTAGTGGTGAAGTTGGTGCGGATCACGTTGTGCTGGCTGGGGACCCCAAACTCTGATAGGACAGCTGTGGAGATGAAATGAATGGTGGGAAAATAATGAGATAAATGAAGCTATGTGATGAATGGGTGACAAGCAAATGCAAATATTTAGTAAGCAGCTTTTACGCGGTATATTATCGCCGTTTTGTGCATAAAAATGTGGATCAAATGAATGAAACTTTTATTTTAGAACAGACCTGTTTTGGGAGGATTTCTCTTGACTTTCATCCAGTCGAAAGTTTTCGTCTCCTCTACATGCTCTTGCTCCTTCTCTTTACTATGGACGGGTAGCCTGCTGTAAACGGTGTCTGTGTATTCTTGGTGTCTTTGCTCCGCGTTGCTATAGTGCATGTACTGTGCTCCAGGCGTGACCCCAGTTCCGCAGTTTTCACTCGTGTAAGGAGCCATATTTGTCCCAATGGGCGAGACCTGTGCGTGCATGAAGCCCCGATCCTGTTCTGGAGCGAGGCCGTACTGGTGATGGCCGTACTCCAGCGGCGGGCCGTACAGGGAGTTTCCAGGAGGCGCGTATTGCAGGTCCAAATTGACGTGTGTCTGATGATGAAGAGGAGGTAAACTCGGGGTTTGATGTGGCGCTGTAGTCGCTGCAACTAATCGACCGTCCGGTGCGTAACTATCACTTGTTGCGCATGAGCTGGCCATGTATCCGTGGTTTAGGTTGTGGTATCCGGCCTTTGCACTGAAGAGATTTGCGCCCCTGTTACACACTGTGTAGTCTAGGTAGGAGTTCATCTTGGAACTTGGGCCTATTGTTTGCTCAAAAATCGATCAAGGCTGAGCAGTCATTAATGGTGCTCCTTGCCCTAACCTTCTAGGTAGTATGTCAAAGCTGTAAAACTGCCTTCTACTCTCATATCACCTTCCTGACACACCATGTGACCCGCCAAACGCCAATGGCGAGAGGCCGAGGCCGCTCTGTCATGTCTGTGGGCTCGTCCATCAAACGCCTCGCATTTACATGACAAACGCTTCAATCAAACGCGCTCATCCATCTGATAAGAACAAACATCAAGGGCCATTTTCGCCTTACAAGGGCTTTAAAATCACATTAAAGGAGTGACAATGTGTATGTAACAAACCATAAAAAGATCATTACTATAATAATGTTATGGCGAGAGGTGATTGTTTCATCATTTGGTTTTTGTTTATCTGTAGTGTGCCCTATAAATAATAAATACAACGTGTTATATTTGATGCGTTGGTAAACCACTGCACTTTGAAAACATAAATATAAAAGTTAAAGTAAACATATAGTTCAGTATTACAGCTGCAGTGACAATAGGTTACTGCGGCCTATGAGTGTGCACAGCTCAGCACAGTAGAGGGCTACATTGGGATTGGGGAAATTATTGAAGAAATATATTTAAGCCTAAATGTGCGCAAAGATATATTAATATTTAAAGCAATCGCGTGCAGATTTGAAGCTCGGAGCCGTTTAAGGTCATGCGCAATGCTTTATTCTTCACTTGTCAATATTAGTCACTATTCCACTCTTTTTCCTGCCATTATTAATTATGAATGTCAGATTTAAATATGAATGTCCTTAAGTCACATTGAGTAAACTTCTTTTTAAAAATGTTTTATGCTACTCTGAATCAAACCGTGTGGTTAAAAGGCGAACGTGGACCCAGTCATCCATCATCCGCTCTTTTACAGATTGGCAGCTTGTGTGGCCCACTCTGGCCATAGAGCACAAAGACCCGTTTAAGAGCTGGCCTGTACGCGTTTATCTGGAGCTTTCTCTGTGTGTTATAGCAAAGAAGCCGAATACCACTGAGACTATAATGTAATATCTTCCCAAACCTATCACGTCCACCCAGTCACCCGTAAGGGCTCGGTAATTAACTACGACTTAATGCGGCGTTATAGAGCTAAGTGCTAATTTAACAGCAACAAAAAGGGGAGCTTTGGCGTTTTCTGGCTGCTTTACTGTGTTCACGTTGTGTACTTGATCAGAGTAGTATCAAATGAATGGAAACACAGTTGCCTGTATTAATACGTTAATATCTTTCTTACGCAAATAAATGAAAAGGCAAATGAAGGCGTGAACGTGGTCCGTGCGCCAACAAACGCCAGTCCACAGTAAACCGTGCTACAGATGAGTCAGCTTTGGAGCCTGCATGATTCTGTCCTGAGCGGTGCAGCTCTGAGAGAAATATGAGCCTTGGTGATCGTTTACTCCCACCACGTGCGAGTTCCCGTGCGTGTCGTAGTGCGCGTTAAACTGTGGCTCATGCGTAAAGGGAGGGTCACCTCCTGGTGCTGTGGAGTAGGCTTCTGCTGCTTGGTAAGAGACTGGCTGCTGCTGGGTTTTGAACGGAGGGGAGACTGGAGGGTAATCAGGGCCCAAGTGTACATAGCCCAGGCTGGACAGAGTGGGGCTGTCCGGCGCGGAGGGAGGAGATGGCGAGCACGAGGTGGTTTCGAGGCCCTTCACGCGCTCGTCCTTCTTCTGCTTCATGCGGCGGTTCTGAAACCAAACTTTTATTTGGCGCTCATGCAAGTTCAACAGACTGGCCATTTCCACGCGCCGTGGCCTGCATAAGTACCGGCTAAAGTGAAACTCTTTCTCCAGCTCCACCAGCTGCGCGCTCGTGTATGCTGTGCGCGTGCGTTTGGAGGACGGAGACGCATCTGCGCATTTGTCTGTGCAATCTGTGGAGAATTACAAACAGAAAGTTTAGGAAACAATAAAGCTTATTTATTTATTTATTTATTCATTCATTCATTCATTCATTCATTCATTCATTCATTCACTCTGTTATAGGTAGGCGTCACATATTACATTTAAATTACGAATGTTAATGCCCTGTTTTATTATGTGTTCATTCTTCTTAGCACCTCCAACTCTTTTGTTAAAAGAGTATCCCATTAATAGCCATGATACCTGCATGCATGTGTTATATCTTAATAATTTAATATAATTGGATTAGCTAATGTTTATTTTTAGACAAATGGTCAACAGTAATTCATGTCATTACAAATGGAAACAGAAAATTGTAATTAATTTTAATTTAAACATATATTTCTAGCCAGATACATTTATCTATAGAATACAGATAATCATAATCATGTTTGGTTTCTTAAAGAGCTAATGTGCTGCAGCTGGTAAACATGCTGCAGTCTAATTAATAGCTAACCTTTTTACAGAGGAAGCAGACCACGCAGACCTCTCCTCAGTGTGAGATCTCATTGTGTCAAATGAAAAGGCCCTGGTTTGATTTGATACAGACCTGCGATTCTCGTCTGACTCCTGCGTTTCTCATTGGACTGTCTGGACTCTTTCATCCAAGGAAAGATCTTTTTACTCATGCTACACTTGGGGTTTCTGCCTTTAAACGACTGCCCAGTCTGCTGCTGCTGCTGCTGATGGTGGTGTGTTTCTGCTTGTGGAGCTAGCATGCTGCCGTTCTCCAGAGAAATCCCCAAGAAGTGGTTTTGGTGACTGATGTTGTTGTGAGGAGATTTCTGCATTTCCATTAAGTGTGTGCCGGGGCCCCTTTGACCTGGTGACAGAGCGCTGGTAGCCAATTGTCACATGGCAGCTTTCCAGAGAGCCCCGAGCTTCTGGCCTGAGAGGATACACAAAATAGAGACAGACAGAATCAGGGAGGAGACCCAATGATCCATCTTATCAACTCAATAGTGCACTGACATCAATGGCAATACTCTCCTCAAGCAAATATGCAAAAGGAAAAACACTTTGGGGGTAAACAACCATTAGGACCTTAAACATGGAAGAAAAAGCTTAATATTGTTAGAATTTTGTTAAAAAAGAGAAAACATTAAAAGAGCAGTTGGATGTTTAGATCCAAAGTTGGTGTTTTGACATACCTCCTAATGAATTCCCTTGTTGAGAAATGAATTTGTTTGTACGGTATTTATTTTAGTCTATTTCAGAAACCACGCGAGAACAAATGGCCTCCTAGACAGATTGTAAACAATGCGAGCTATTTATCAACACACACGTATTATATCATGAATATAAGGCAAATGCATTTTTAATTCACATTGTGCGCCAAAGCTGTGCGGCCGGGCCAAGCCTATTTTTAAACGCGCAAAAATAACAGCTCGTTATCAGATATTATTGGATATAAAATAAAATAAACATGACCAGAGGCATGTCACATTGTTACGATAAATACATATGTCAAACACATACGTTAATGGGCTATAAAAGGTGCCATTAGCCGCTGTAAAGCTCAGTTTGTTACAATAAAACAACGCGCGATTAAGAACATCTCGATCTGACGAAAGAGCAAAATAAGAAAGAGAAAAGCGAGAAAAGGAGAGAGAGAATAAGTCTGGAGGCATGCAGCTTTGTGAACTCTGGTTGAACCGTGGCTCGAGTCAGGCTCGTAAATCATAAAGACACATAGCCCAGTCCGCGGCACAACAGCCGGCTGCCTTACCTCCGAAACTACATTCATCCCGCGCTAAAACAATCCCCAACACACAACACGGCTCCTCTCCTCACCTTTTGGACAATCTCCCTGATAATAATTTTAGAATAATAATCCTCGCGTGTGGTTGTTGTGTGTTGATTTGTGCGTCTCGGGCGTCACGGTGTGGGTTGAATGCCTGTGGGTTGAGGCTTGAGTGGACAGTGTTTCTGCACAGCTCACACCGCGCTGCGTAACATTTTTCCTCACGCAATGTCACCCAATGTGTGCGCGTGGAAAAAAAAGAAGCCCCTTTCTGCTGATCATGCAACATCATGTATGGGCATAGAGTCAGCGATAAAGATAAGGAGGGCTTAAAGGACTGAACTAATGTGAAAATGAATGTACAATATGGTAAAGGAAACAAAAGAGGGTGAAATAGGCAAGCAACACCTAGATTACAGATGTACAGAATAAAGTTATCTTAGCATAATTGATCATTTATACCCATTTGTGCAAAAATCGTTGTGAAATAAAGCCACCCAGTCACATCTCTTTTTGTTGAAACCGCTCTGGGAAGTTGTCCAGCAGCGGTGTTATAATAAATCCCAACATGGCTGAACTCCCCTTTAGGAGCGATGCCAGACAGAGATGCCATAAATTGCTCATGCACAGAAAGCTATCAGTATTTAGACCCGGGCTCCACACAATGAGCCAGGCTTCATTTAGTCATGCCATCACTTCCTCCACATAGTAAGTGCATTACATTTAGTTTGGGTAATGAGGTTTTCTTTCTCTTCTTTGTTAGTTGTGTAATTGAACAGAGTGAAAGTGCTTTATAAAGTTCAAAGGGAGACAGTGGTCAGTATAGTGGCCATTAAAAACAGAAGTCTTCGTGCATAATGAGGCCTGTACAGTATAGACCTTGGTTTAACATGCTGACAGTCAGACTGCCGCAGTGCATTGATCGTAGTCTGGCGGTGCTTTGATCGCTCATCTTCATCCCTGCTCGATAGGTTTGATCGGTTTCTCGAAGGTAATATTTAACCAAGAGACACAAATTAACGCAAAATGGATGCCTTTGATCTCCGAGCCGTACGCATCACCCGCGCAAACAGGGCGCACAAGGTGGGGAATTCTGCTGCGGACAGTGCCAGAGTCAATGGCTTTATTTAGCCGCCTGCTGTACAGACTAAACCAAGAAAAAAAGATCTAAACTGGCTCTAAAGAGTAAATGAACTATAAGAAGCTGAGAATATTACTATTCAGGACAATTCAGGATTAATCTTTTTATATTTTCGTGGGCTCTTTTCTGTTTTCACCACTGAAAGTTGTTTGGAATGGGTACAATATGGGGACAGCCAGCCACATTATGTCTGGTGTCTGATGCCCAAAGACACAACAACAGTATATGAACTGGCTGGAGCAGGGTTCAAACTGCCAACATTTCTGGTTATTGGGCGACCGCATACCATCTGAGCCACTGCCACTCTGGGAATTGAACTCCAGGCAGGGGGACGAACCACACAGACAGAGGCTACCACGGTATTCAGTAGACTATTAGACTGACTATTAGACTGTGTGTCATGCAATTTGTTGCCATAATGTGAATCAACTATGTAGTGCAAGAGTCCATGCTAAAAATGAGACCAGGAAGAAATGAAACTGCAAAATGGCAGAACTAAGATGTAAACTAAACTAAGTCTAAAGCAGGATTCACCAGTCCATAAGCTCTGTCCGTAGTTAAGCCCCTGTCTGTATTCCTTATCAGTATCCTTTTGACCCTATGAAAACAAAAGTCTAGTGAATTCATGACGTGATGAGCTGATGCTGGGACATTGACTGACACATGGTGTACGGTACAGTTCAGTCTGTATAGTCTTTTGACAACACGCCTGTCTGTGTCCAGTACCAAGACTTCAATAAGGGCTACAAGATAAAACACGCAACGTACAAACCTTATATGAATTATACAGAAAAGGCTGAGCTGTCTTCATTGGCCAAAAATGAACTAGGGCTAAACCAGAACTAAACCAAGTGCTCAACTAGAAGAACCAGGTCTAAATAACTTTAGATTTAAAACTCTGGTTCAACAATTTGTCAAAGAATAATTGTCTATCACTGTATTAACATGATAACAAGATTGCTAAAGGCATTTTGTTGCATTGTGGTTATTGAAGTTGATTTCACAATTTTCTACACCCTCACACAAGTGAATGCAGACTCACCTGGCTCCCCCTATAGCTGCTCTTTTTACAGCATCATAGGTTTTGTTTAACCATCTGTCATTTGTAAATTGTGATTGGCTGAGAGCTACATATATGAAACATCTCTCTCTGGTTTCCCTGGTTCAGTTAGGGTTAAGTCCTACATTTAGTCCTTGTTTATACTTGTCATCTATCAATACACCATGTCAAAGGGGGCATGTAAATAATGCAATTCATAATAATACATAATGATTAATAAATTAATGTTGATGAAACACTCTTTGACTGTTTTATCTAAATAATAAGTCATTCTTTTATCAAAAATAAAATACAAAATAAAATCAATTAGTTGGATTGGATCATGAAATCTGCATTACGTTACTTTTGACTGGCCATTGCATGTTCCATAAACACTCGTTTTCAGATGTATTAGGCAATTGTTATAACTTGGGTGCCACATATAATCGTGCTACCACCATATTGCATTTTGTTGCCATTAATGTCATAGTTTTGTAGTAATGGATCTATAGGCTCTTTTTGTTTCTATGGTGAGAGCATATTTCTTCTTCTGACAAGTCCTCATTCAAATCTTCTCTTGAACATTTATAGCATCACAGTAGCGTTTTAGCCCCATAAAGTTGTCTAGCCTCAGTTAAACACTATAAATACAGGCAAATGTGTAGATCTTGAGAAGCATAACCAGGATTTATGTTCATTTCCTGGAGACACTTGCAACCATAATCCTAGTCTTTAAATGTAACATTTATGGTCTACTATGGACGGATGTCTTTTCTCGTATAGTGTTGTGAGCTTACAAAACGTGGGTCTGTTGTTGGGCAAGTGCTGCTTGGTCTCCCTTAATAAAAATGACCAAAACAAACGCAAACAAATAATGCGGGTGTAACAAGATGGCTTCTATGTATGCCAGGTCCCTCACTTCAATGGTTCATACAGTAATTGGTCCTCGGTCACTGGGATTGACGCGCACACAGCAGTCATCCCGTGGGCCCGCTGACAGATGCAGCGCGCCGCAATTAGCTGCAGGAACCGCGTGTCCACGTGAAGGGATTTATAGCACTGGTTTAATTCCGAGGCAGCTCGTGTGACAGACAACTCGTCCCCCTTTAATTTGACCAGCAGAAAAGTCTCCGCAATAAACATTTGATAAGCACATTTATATGGGCTACTCCATTCAAAATATAGCTTATTGAGGTTATCCCAGACCCGATTATAATTTGTCTGACATAGCATTTTATTGAATAGAATCTAAACCTTGTATTATTGTGAAAAGGCACGTATATGAATATATTTAAAAAAAACTCAAGAGAAAAAAAACACACCAGGACTGACCTGAGATTGACCCTGGACTAGACCAAGATTAATTCTGGTTTGAAAATTTATTTTAAAAAATAAATAAAAATAAAGATCATGCTCCCTTGTGTATGATTGTTGTCACATCGTTATTATAGCGGTAAGTAAAATGTAATAAAGTTAATACGCATCCATAACAAGGCCTGGTGCAAAAGCCACTGCAGTTAGAGATAACGCCAGATGAACCCGTGAACTCTGAGTGACCAGTGCAAGTCTATACATGTCCGCTTTACATTTAGTTGATCCCGCCTCCCTTCAATCAAACATAAACCCACACCGCCTTCGCCTGCGCATTTTACGCATTGCACAGATACATGGAGTCAGTGATATAACTTCAGTAAACTTACTTTGATTTCTTTGCCATCTTCTCAGTCCACTGTCTTCGTCCCTGGCGTCCACTCTGCAGTGAAAAAAGGAAGCTGTTGTTAAGGTCCTCACATTTCTCTGCAAACTAAACTCCTCCTCAGCTAAAGACGCACATGTGCTGTGAAAGGAAGATAAATGATGCCTTGGACAATGGCCACATTGAAACTTTTTGCGGATGTCAGATTCCCAAAGAATGTGAGGGCATCATGTTTACACCGCCTAAATGCCTGGGACTCTGTGCGTAAAAATGTAACTCGGCCAAAGCAATTTGTCTTATATAACTCATATTAGCAGTTCATCTCCTGTACATGCTGTCACATTAATCACAAACAATATACATCACACATGATAAACATATAATACACGATTTGTACAGACAACTTACAGCTATATTTTTAATAAACCAGTACCAGTGCGCATGAGCAGTGGTCGTCCCCGAGGAGTGTCGTCACCTACATACTCCCCAAGATGCGAACTTGTGGATGCTGCTAATTTGACACAAATTCGGATCTACAGGGTATATATAGATGACAGCTCACTGACATGGTCTAGCTCTCACACTGCTCCGTGCCTTAAAGCAAAAAGCACAACATTACAACTCTGCAATGCAATGTTAATCATTTCCTTTTTTGGTGATTTTCTCTCTTTTTATAACATTTTCAGACTGACCATTTATTCCTGACTTGTTCGTAATTACGCTAAATGACTGAAACCACCTCACTGGTTTATTGGCAAATTAAGACACTATAGTTGACAATTCAAATCAATTCTAGTTAATTGATTTCAATAATCAAAAATACAGCCCACCTTGCTCCTTGCTCTGAAAGTAAACCACACACCGAATAGTCTCTCCTCATGTGGACAGAGACATAACACTAAAGTCACTTAGCACAATGTTTGGTGCGCAATACGAGCCTCCACAGAGCCATATAAACCTGACAGATATGTGCGCATTTAGTCTTTATTGGGCAGCCTATTCAACACAGTGCTCTCTGAAACTAGACTTTTACGTCTCTACCAAACTACATTACAGAAATATGGCATTCTGGGTGAAACTTGAATGTATTTTGACATTATTTTGCTGCGCTGACTAACGCACCTGTAAGCCTCTCCTTTTCTTAATGCTTCATAAGTTGTTGCCCTCTGATTTGATTATGTCGCTCGTTAAATGAATAAGCCCCATATTACGCATGATTAGATTTAGATTATGTGGGTTATAATGTCATTGTAACATTACATTATTACCTTCTCCAATTCTTCCAAATGCATTTTCTTTATTTATCAAAGTCGTTGGTCTTAGTGTCTGAGTTGTAACTATCTCTATCTATATTACAAAACCCCATGTTTATCAACCAGTCCGCAATGTTTAAGTATAGGTTATAACCCCAAAGTATCTAGGATTAAAGGTTCTATGCCCGGCACTTACAAGAGAAAGTAAAAAGAGGAGATAACTGATAAACACGCTGGGAGTGACATGACTTTTCTGTGTTCAAACGTCTAACCTACACGGCCCCGGTGATAAGACGCTTGAGTTGAAGGAGAAAAAAAAAAAAAAAAAAGTCATCCATCATCACGAGCTGTCGGTCTGGAGCGCCCTCTGTTGGAATTAGGAGGGTTTTGCGCCCAATAGAGACCCATTGGAAACACACACAGGCTGCCAGATGTTGAGGATCCGTGGCGATAAACGGGCCTCACAAAACGTTCAAGGTGACATTTGTTTCGCGTATTTTATCATCACAATTGAATTAATTATTGTGTTGAATGTCAGGGGGTTTGGGGGGAAGGTGATGGCCGGGAGTTAAAGCTTGTGTACGAGGTTGCTATTGATGTGGCGAGCCTCCATTACTTTTCCTCTTCTCCAAATCCACCGTTTAATTGTGAAATAATAGTTTTCTCATTTATATTTAATAGTGCACTGACGCACCATTTGTTACACGCACGAGCCGCTCCCTTTTGCTCACTGGAAATCATGCCCTTACTAGCGCAGAAGTACAGCCTGTCTGCCACGTTTTGGATGTTTGAATACGAATGTTGAAGTTTTTTTGAATAGTAGTATTGTATTGCTTAACACTTAAACCAAATATGAATGTATAGGTCATTATAATGGTGCATTATGGTTGCATCTACAGTAGCTTTTCAATGGCCTTATTTTACCTCAACATTTGTGAACTTTTGTTTTTGTTTACATATTTCATCATCATTATTGTTTACTATAGCTGCTGCGTGTAGCATTAAGCAATATAGCTATACTGCATCCTCTTGCAAGCCAACAAAAGTCTGTAGGCTCGTTTACCCCTAAATCAGATAAGTCAACACAAAAAATATTCATCAATATTCATTTAATAAACGGTTATTTTCATATATTTTTAATCGTTCAATGGTCTTCTTGTTTAGTGTAGGATATATATTGTTAAAATTCATAAAAAATAAATGTATTTCTGTAAAAACGGTTAAAATACGGACCAAAATAACACATGTAAAGGATAAGGACATGCAGCTATATCCTTAAAACACACTCTACTTGGTTTTGTTGGTGACTGTGCAAGTGTGGCAGCACTGAGCCGTGCGTCCTGACGCATCTGCGGCTGTGGTCTATAGTCGTCTCCTGACCCAGCGATGATCCCCGTTGCATGAATTATGCATGAGATCCGGCTACAGATTACCCCTATCAATATGCAATACTCATTACGCTGCTTAAATTGCCACTTAATAGTTATGAATATGTGGGAAATGTCTGGGACCTATATAGACGATACCACTGATTTTACTTTTACCTGAAATGAGTTTGGGAAGACTTTGACAATATTCGGTTTGAAGCGTGAAGCCCTGCCTTTAGTTATTAACTCTAACATAATTACCGTTTTATTAGTGGCCGATAGACAATGCACCATAGCCACGAGCTCATTGGGATGCATTTCTTTATCTAAAACCAGCGAGGCCTGTGTCCAGCTCAGCTCAGCTCCGCTCTGCTGTGGCCGCAACTTCACCTTTGGCCGCACAGTGACTTGACACATTTGGGGATAAATCACTCCGGGACCAGCTCAAGTTCGTCTCGTGGCAGCTCCATAAAAGCGCTTATTAGTCTTAAAGTCAAATCATGAGAAGATGCTTTTTTTTGTTCCTCCATAACGTTTTGTGTTTGGGGAAGAAAATATTTGAGATTTCTTTGTGTTTTGAAACCACCTGATCATATTTACGCACGGCAAGCAAAACGGCCTTTACGCAATTCCACTAAACCAGCTTTTTCCAAAAACATGGACAAAAACAAGTGTGTGATTTTAATCTATATTTAGACTTTTCATGTAAAATTTAGATTATTTTTTTAAATCATAATTTCCAAATAAAATAAGTATTAAAAATAAAATTGGGCTAATTTTACGCACAACGTTTATGTAATTTGAATGTCACCAGATGCTAACTAAATATGACTGGACACTTCCTGAGTCCAGTCCAGCCTTTCCAGTCCCATCCACGCAGTTAAGCCGTCACTTTCATTCAAGGTTGTGAATTATATTGTACATTGTCTACTCCCCAAAACCATAAAACCAACTTTATGGACCTCACGTGACTTTTCACAGTCTGTAAGTAATATAGGCCCTATACAATCTTTGGTAAGGCTGGGATTTTTACCAACTTCAGCCATGCCATGTTATACCTGTAAGCCATATCCTTTTGGGATTTTCTATTTCTATTGCAGCCAGACCCTCGCCTTGTTGGACCGAGGTCAAGACGAGGTAAGTTTTAAAAGTTCCTCCTTTGCGCAAAACATGACCAAGATAAAGGCTCAAAAAGTAAACAATTGATTGCAGTTTAGCGCTATAATTATTGCAGGTTAATTGCGTCATTATACTGGTTAAGTAACGTTAGGGACATTTCCATATTTGCGCATTGCTCTTATTCAATACAGCCGAGACAAAGCGATTGAGAGAAACTTTTATTTCAAGCGCTATAGTTCACTTACAAATACAAAAAGCTTATTGGCGGAAAAGCTTACATCACTGATACAGCCTATAGCCACAGAAAGAACCCTCTGCACTAAAAATTGATCACATTGACAGGTTGAATACATTTGCATTTCTCATAATTATTAGTAGACCTAAAACAATAGATGCACAAAATATCCTAGACAATCCTACACAATATTGGCTTCTTTTATGAAAGTTGCAATGGCCACGAGTGAGCGCCATCAAAATACAGCTATAATAAGCGCTTGAATGAATGAATGGCCCCAGATACGTTACATACATTCAATGAAGAGCAGCATATGGTTCGGAAAGTTTTTTTTTGTATGTATGTTTTTTTTCCCTTAAGTGTATACAACGACTCCTGTTTAGACCGCCGAGAAGAATAAAGAGCTAAAACATGGCGCCCTCAAGAAGACAGAAAGAGCATTAACAATTATTAATATTTACATCTTTTTCCCGCCGTCCCCCAAATATGACATCTAAGCTATACCACAACTAAAGAAAATGGCATCAGAAGACAACGGAATACATCTTCTATCACGATAGCATGCTTGGAAGGTGCTGCGCTTTTTTCAATAGCTTTTACAGTACTCATGGGTTACTTTTTTTTTGTTTAGATTTTTTTTTTTTTAAATCATTATTTTTACGATAACTCAACCCCCCCTCCTCCCCTCCCCTCCCCCCGCAAAAAAAAAAACCCTCAGTTGTGAAATGCGCTGCCTCCTGTCACAAGGCTCATGCTTTTGAGTTTATTGTCCTTCTTCCACTTCATCCTGCGATTTTGAAACCAGATTTTGATTTGTCTCTCCGAAAGACACAAGGCGTGGGCTATCTCTATCCTCCGCCGTCTGGTTAGGTATCTATTGAAGTGAAACTCTTTCTCCAGCTCTAAGGTCTGGTAGCGGGTGTACGCAGTTCGGGCCCTTTTCCCGTCTGGTCCAGTCATATCTATAATTTCATAGAGAGAATTAGCAGCGGCAAAACACAACATCAACAGTATCAACAACGAGAGGTGGCTGGCTGATTTTTAGTCCCAATAAAGTGAAATTATGCGGGAAAGGCATGCAACAAGACCTCGACACACACACACACACTTTCACTGCTTCTATCTCAACACCCGTCTACTCAAAACAACTTATGTAAAAGCCCGTCCACAAAGCCACAACCTTCAGTCCTATCCGTTCTGGCTCTAACCTGCACCAACCTGCCCACTCATGCACTTGACAGATTTATGACAGTGCTCCACAAACCAAATATTATGATTGTACATATACCATGGCTTATGTGCAGTTTTCGCATCCAGGGGAATATTTGCGGCGTTTGGCAATCTGTTGGAGCGGACGAGGTGGCACTGGGCTCCTGCTGCTGCTGCTGCTGTGCCCGGGGAGCAGAGACGGACCCTCCGCTGCTGTGCGCGCCCTCTTCGCTCTCAGAAACCACTGCTGCACCGTCGTCTATCTCCGTGAAATGTGCGCTGTTTTTGTTAGTGGAGGCAGAAGTCGCGCTCCGGTCAGATGGAGGAGAGGGGCTTTTTAGTTCCAGCGGCTCCCGGTTGGCGCAAGACGGAGGAGGCTGGGTCTGCACCGGGTCCGGGGATGAGAGCGAGCAGTTGGGCGTCTGTCTGTAGCGGGCATCCGGCGCGAATCCACGGGTGTCATCTCGCACGGCACCGAAGTGGTTGCCCGCGTTGGTGCGGTTCACGGTTAGGTCCATGCCATTGTAGTTGTAGCCGAAAGACCCGGAGTGCATGGTGCCAGGGTCTCTGAAGGAGCCGTTCACAGCGCCGTTAGTCCCATAATTTAGTAACTGATAGTCGGAGCCATTTGGATAGCGCCCTGAGAACGAGTTTACAAAGTAAGAGCTCATTTGCTTGGATTTTTAAAGCCTCGATTTGTAGATCTTTGTCGCTATAATCCTGTGTGCTTGCACGATTTATGGACGCAATCATGAATTATAAGCAATGAAGCCCTACTGTACTTTGCCAGGTATGCGGCCAAATATGGGAGCGCGTTCGGGAATCACGTGCCTTTGTTGACCAGTCGTAAATCCTCTCTGATGACTTCAAGAGGTAATTCATGCTCCATGGTTACAAATGATGACGAAATAATGGTCGTTAGGCTCCAGTCAATGGTGCCACCCCGCTGCGCCGCGAGAGCCGCGCGTGCAGAGAGCGCCATCTTCCGGACAAAAGTGGTATCCACGCGAACTGTGCGTGAGCGCGCACTGTCAAGGCCCCAATGTCATTTATCATTTATGTAACGCGCAGCTAATGTAGGCCACAAAAGGCTCAGGTAACACAAAACAGAGACTTATCAGCTTATATTATTGGCACTTTTACGCACAGAGCGTCAAACATGATTGATTTGATTGTTTTTGTTACTTCAGGGAAAAACTAGGCTAAATATAATAAAAAAATACCAGAAAACACCATGGTTCAGTCTGCATCAAAAAGCCTTTATTATGTACAATTTCCTAACCAAAATATTGCACACGGGATTCAGATGTGCATTGAAACACAAGTGAACAACAATAAATAACATTCATGGAACATTTCTCATCTGTACAAATATGGCACACGACGAGCCTGTAATAAAGACCACAGTTCAACAACTAGACACTACAGCCACAGATGTGTACAGTGAACAGACAAAGAGCCTCCTTTGATACTAGACACAATCATGAGGTAACACCATGGTCCAAAGCTACAAAAGAATAAAGAAATATGTACATTTTGGCGAAATTGCATAGTCCTCCTAAATGAACGCACAAGCACAAATACAATGAAAAACTATTGTTACCGTGCAGACACTGAAGCCTATCACTACAAACATGGGAAATATCTACAAAGAAATACACTTTATTTTAGGAATGTCAGTGTCCCAACTTTTTTATGAATATTATTTTAACTCTTTCGCCTCGTTTTGTTCCTGTTCTTCTTCTTCGCTGGTCTTGGACGGGTTGAGCAGTTTGTTCTCCTTTTTCCACTTCATTCTGCGGTTTTGGAACCAGATTTTGATTTGTCTCTCGGTCAGGCACAAGGCGTGAGAGATCTCTATCCGGCGTCTCCGGGTCAGGTAGCGGTTAAAGTGGAACTCCTTCTCCAGCTCCAGGGTCTGGTAGCGGGTGTAGGTCTGCCGGCCCCTGCGCCCACTGTTCCCAAACGGGCCTAGAGGAGAGGAGACATGGTTAGACACCCATGCAGTGCAACATCAACTTGGAATTACATTAATTCAGAATAATTAAGTGGTCTTTTGGATTTATTAAAAATATAAACATGAAACATAGGCCTATATATTTTTTTGTAAATATATAATTGTACATATGTGATGTGTATATATGTTTAAAACAATAAGCAATGTCTCCAGTTACGCACAAATCAGCTCACATAGCCAAATATGAATCTTTATTTATTAGCCTATTCCTCCATTAAAAATAGTTTCAACCATTAACAAAAGCATAAATTAATCCAAAATGTTGTTGAATTATATTTTTTATCCAAAGGTCAACATGTAATAATTGTGATACAGTCAGTGTAATATGATGTCTTCTTACGTTACCACTAACAACAATGGCCTGACACTTGCAGTCATTGACACAAACAATAGAAATCCATAAGGTCACGCTATTTCCTATTATTATTGTCATTAAGGTTTCATTTTAGTGGCTTTAATCGCTGCGCATTGAACGTAAGCCCATGTGACCGGGTGAAAGGGTCAATGCAGGCCTAGTGTGAGCGTGCGTGTGCGCGTGTCAGTGCGTGTAATCTCGTTCCTGAACGTGCTGTATGCGTACCTTTGATGCCACTTTTTACCTTCTTTTGACCTACCACTGGACGGAATGCAAACTTGAGGCTCTGTGGCTCAGTCTGCCAGATGTTAGTCGGTTAACTCGTGCGCTTTTGTTAAACAATGACATATAGCCCAATAATGTCATGAATGAAGAAATAAAATGTAGGCTATACTTGTCACTCACAATGTAAACACACGTTCCCTAACGTTTTGGTAAGAATTGTATGATTACTTGGATGCCACATAACAGTGGACACGCTCAGGACTTGTACGTGATGTTGATGTGGCTTCCAAAGCCTGGCTCACAAAGATCGGGGCGCTAACATTTGCAAAGTCTATAAACATCGCATCGACTGTCAAAGTATAGCATTGTTAATACTCGTTAATAGTAACATTTAGCGCCGTGTCTATCAGTACTAGAATCAGTATCAGTATCAGGACTAAATACAAGAAGAAAGTAAAGTCTTACCGGCGGAGCAAGCGTTCATCCTCTGCATCCACGGGTAGATGAGAGAGGACGTCTTGTCGTCTAGGCTGCTGCTCATGTTGACAGCGCTCTGCTCGGGGCACTCCGCTGCTTTCCGCTGCTGATGTTGGTCCTGAGTTACAAACAGCGCCTGCTCGTCGCGACTCGAAAAAGCGCACTGACCCTCGGCGTCTTTGTAAAAAGTCCCGACCGGGTTGTAGTCGCAGCTCGCCCGTCCGTACTGCTGGTAGTAGGACGCGGGGTAGACTTTCTCCTGCATGTTGGCCGCTCCATACGTGGCGGCGGCTGCGGCGTTGGAGTAGTGCCTTAACGGATCGCTGTATCCCGAGGAATAGAGCGGTATCTGACCCAGGAGAGAGTCCTGTCCTCCGGCCAGAGACACGGGGAAAGTTGAGTTAACAAAATAGGAACTCATTGGGTGGACAACGGGGTGTATATACTCCGAAGGGATATGATTTGTTGTCTTTTATAGTCCAAGTGCTTTTGCCATTACTTTATCGGAGATTTGGTATTTGCTGAGAGGGGGGGTTGTGAGGTGCCACTGAATACAGAGGGGAAGTGTACCATCTGATCAACCTCTGGCCAATCACCGCCGTCTGTTCTTGCACTATTGCACCCATGGGGGGCTCTTGTTGCGCGCGGGGGTCCCCGGTGAATCGAAACGAAGCGCTCGACACAGTCAGTCTTTACGCACCACAGTCACTTACAATCAGCCGAACGTGTTAAAAAGAGTCTATAAGATCACTGTATTACATTGTATTAAATAACACTCTGCTGCTTCATACCATATAGTGAAAAACAGCCCCTCTCAAACTTGCGCACAACAAAAAAAGCTACGCATTGTCCAGTTTGACGCATAGTTTCTTGCCCACAACAAAGCATTTATAATGAATCAAAAACTGTATATTTTCAGAAAACACTGTCCTGAAAACCCCTTGTTCACAATAACTCTTTCACATTTGTTTGCTTCCCAAAGGTGAGGTCCCCTGCTGCTCCTTCTGTTGTGAGGACCACGAGGACACGAGCTGGTCCCTTCATCATCAGCCTCATTATAACCATCATCATCACGAGCTTTACGCACCAAACGGACCCTAATGGGACACCGTTAAATCGGCAAACTTCAGCGGTAAGGCACAAGTGGAACAGAATAACCCTCAATTCATTTAAATCCAATAAACCAAACGTTCATGAAATGAATATAACACTCAGTGAAGCTGCATTAGGTGCTCATATAGAGTAGGGATTCAGGCAGGGTTTGGCGTCTGCGGTTCTATCCACTTTAACAGACATGCACCACATTCAATTAAACATTTTAAACGCTTTTATAAATTATTTATTCGTTTCATTGGATAATTAATACATTTATTATTCAAATCTAGCTTGGTTATCACGTGCTTTTGACGCAGCGTGACGCATTAGATTATTGTGCCTACAACTACAGTTTTCCCCATTAGGCTATATTATTTTATTATAATATTATATTATATCTGACGTTTATCTGAAAAGGCTGCATTGGATTCAAAGTAAAAAATATATAGGCCTATATTTATGTAATCGCAACTAGGCCTCAGACCTCTGCAGTGAGAAGTGAGCTGTTTATGTCTTTATAGCGCGTTAATACGAGGCCTTTAGACATCGGACTGGACTTAAAACTTAAAAAGAGATCTCTATCAGATATTATACCGCCTTATGCGGCAGAATCACAACCATATTACACATTTTATAGAACCTATTAATACCATATAATCACTGGTCTATGTCTAAGGAGCAGTGATTTCCATGACGCTTTTCAGAAATCCACATACAACACGCTTTGTGTTCGTTTTCATGGATTGGGTTTTATTGCTCACATCTGTTTGTGAGATGCTGATTAAGGGAGGACATATTACCTTCATTGATCGTTTTACAGTGAATGAATGAATGTCCATTCAGTAAAATGCTTAGTGTAGGCTCAAAATGTTGTTTAAAGAGATTCAAAATACAATCAACAGTCTAGTCTCGAATAATATCCAGTATAATACGTATTATATGCGTAAAAACGGTATTGTGTACAATGCCTGCGCAAGGGCGCCATATCCGCAATCTGAAAACCACAGAATCTACAGATACTCACAGAAGGATGTGAGATTTGGAAAAGATCATATAGCCTAGCATTTATTACTATAAGATATATCAATTTGTGGTATAGCAGGTCATTATAACCCCAAGACTATCATAAGTAAAGTCAAGCTTGTGTGGTCAGAAACCACCGTCTGGGACAGAGTCCACAACAGGCCATAACCTCAACTAAAAACTATGACTTATTATTTCCGTTTAAATAGCCTATGTTTTTGTTTGGTGGAGGTCTCGTGCCGCCGCAGCATCTCACGGGTTAAGCTCAAAGATAAGCAACTGGTTGTGAATAGCATAGCCCAAGCAGCGTAAGAAAAAAATATGCACTCCCAAAGCAGTGGCATGATCATTTCCATTTTAAAACATATATACATATATGATATAACACCAGCACTGTGAGCATGGGGTCTACTTAGAGCCTAACCCAGTCTTCAGCAGCGCGTTGGCCTGGCGCGTCAGAAACACCTTACCTTTTGTTGATAATCCATCATGCGCACTGTGGCTGTCACTCTACTCTCTCGCTTCCAGAGCTCGTCCTCACTTCGCGAGGCATGTTAAGTAATCTCAAAAAACATAATCCAGCCATCATGGAGTATTATAGATCCCTCATTTTGGACGCAAATAGCCAGAAGTGAAGGCACATTAAAACATGGCGGCCAGACGTCAGCGCGGAGGCTCCTTCTTGGAAAATTACGCACGTACATCGGACCGTTTTATCCCCAAAAGCATCACAATCTCTACGCATATACAAAGAGCTAAGAAAAGCTTGTGTTACTAAGTGTTAAGAGAATGAGCGGTGCTAAACAGCAGCTGCAATATAACCTCGTGGGAAATAAGTTCCCATTCCTAGTGTCCACATGACCACGGGCAACCAATCCCGGAGCCGAGCGAGTCGTAAACTTCGCTGGCAAAGTTGTAAATTTTCAAAAACAGCAGCCGTTTTTGTGCTTTTAGTCGCGCTTTCTCATCGCCATCTTTTATTTGATCTTCAGGGCCTGAGCTGCGTAAATGTGGCGCGGTTTTAAAACACTATAGAGAAATATATTTCAATTCATATGATTTGATGCGCACCTGGTTCCTGCCGTGGTGTCTGGGTGCTTCTAAAGGTCTGTACGGCTTCTTATTGTTTACTACATAATGCTGTATTTGTAAAGAATAGGCCCTAACTCGTTCTCGCGTCAGAGAACGTCCACATTTTCAATAGTGCATTTCAGAACCATTAAAAAGAACATAGTCAGTATTAACATTATTTCTGAAAAGTGCACTTCTATTTAGTTGGTTGAAGCCCTTAGGGAATATGAAGGTCTGGCTATCACAGTGAGTAGAGATTACTCCACAAGTTCAGTTATTAAAGTCATTACCTGTAAAATGGAAAATATTCTAATTTCATTTCTCCATTTGGTTTTTGTTAGATTTTTTTTTACGTTGTGCCTTTCAGCTGCCATAGAGGACCTCTGCGCTTCCTCCAAACCAAAAGGATTTCCGACATTTATAGACGCAATAAAACCATAAATTCTACAAATGCAGCACATTCCCAGCCGTTCTGATTTTTGGCCATTCTAAGTTTAGAAGTCTCACTTTTACTCGCGGCTTACTCTTCACGGAGATTTATTTGAATAAAAACGGAGATCATTTCTATGCCTACCTTTTTGGAAAGACTGCTTCTAGGCGGATGTTGCTTGTTTTCCCTCTCTCTATTATTTATATAAAAGCTATTTGTCAACCAAAAGGTCTCACAGATTTAAACTTTGGTTAGTAACAGGACCGTTTTTCCGTGTCGAATTTAAATTCAAAACAGCGTAAAGCGCGCAGCCACAGCTCGAGGCCTTCGCGTAATTCAAAGATTTATAGGCCTTTTTGGTTTTCATAAAGGCAGATCTAAAATCATATTTTAGGCCCAAACTCTATATTTGATGTTGCGTTATTTGTCTTTTAAATACGTGCGTTTTACCTCCAAAAGAACAAAGGAACCGGATGTAGAGACGCAGTAAAGCTTTATGGCCTCTTCTGGAATCATTTTCAACACGATACACTAATACATAGCAAAAATAAATGCAACGTGCCACCTTTAGATCTAGATTTAATCTGGAATGTGACATTTAAAAAACGAAATAAAAAAATCTGTCTCAAGAGCAGATGAAGATGAAGAAACAGCTGACTACTACATTTAAAATTAATTTATGTATTTATAATATTTACAATAGTTAATCTGATCTAATGGTGAAACATGCTATTGTGTTGTGTGTAGTTGTAGGCCTGTCCACTGCATTTTTGGCACAATTTCATTTTTTAATGTTCCTCTTTAACACTTGTGTAAACAAACTACTCTATGTGTTTTTTATGCTGTGGACTTTGTGGCAAACACATACAGATACACACAGTCACGAGGCAGCTGGTTGCTGCATTCACACATTAAGGTTGCTCTTCCACTTCACTTAAATCTCTGTTTAATCTCATAACTGACTGAGCTCTGGATTGTGGTTTTAGGACGTCCCGTTACTGGCCTTTGCTGTGCTGGGGCTCTTTGTGGGAGGTGGTGCGGATGATTTGAGAGAAGCCAGGCCTTCGGACTAGAGGGGCCCGTGTGGAGATGACTAACAGGCTCTGCAGGGCGTCAGTGTCCTGGGTCATGTAGGGGCAGTGGGTGCGAGTTTTGGAGATCTGGTTTATAAGTGGGATGGTGGCCCGGGCGCGGCTGTATGAGCTACCCTTACTGTCCTGACGAGCCAGAGTAGAGCCCCCCACTGCAAAACACAACAGGTATTTCATATAATCACAATATTGTATTACAGGGATTATATAGTTTATGTAGGTGTAGCATATAACAAACTAAAAAGTAACACAATTTGAACTTTGGACACCAAGTCAGCATACAACAATGTAACACACGAATAACAAACAAAACAAAATGTATATTTGAAATATCTTCAAACATGTAAAGACGACATCGCTCATTTATAGATTAAAAATGTTGATGTCGTCTTTACATAATTTTAAATGAATTATTAATTTATTTATTCCAACATCTTCACCTCTACAAGCAATTTTGATGTGCATTACATTTTTATCTTATATCTTTCTATGATTTATTTCAAGGTTCTGTATGTTTTTTATTTTCTTTACTTTTTATATTTTCAATTATGCCATAAATCTTATATATACAAAGAACGCAACCAGTATTATGAAAAAGCTAAGAGTTTCCATTCTAATTATTCAGACCTAAAGTGACCTAAAGTGCAAATGTTTTTTTATCTTTAAAATATCACAAAACAAATATATATTGTTAAACATTCTTACACAAAATCCCTAAATGCTGTGATTTCCCACCCTGCAGGCCTCAGTGAACTCACCAGGCTGGAGGATCCTCTGGAGGCTGGAGCTGTCCTCTCTGGGCTCAGACTCAAACACGTTCAGGTTCCTCTGTTCAAACGTGGAGCGCAGCAGTCGTGGCTGAGTCATGTGAGAGTGAATGAACTGCAGCGGAGTCGTAACAATAAAAACATGAGGATTTAATTCACGCCAGATCATCATCACATTTCATTAAGTTCTTCAAATTAGGACCAAGAGCTGCTAAACCCTAATTAAGGAAGAGTCTGAACCTGAGAAAAGGACCAATTATAATTCCTTCATATTTTACAAATGAATTGTATGTAATTCTTGTTTTTATTGGATCCTCAAGGACATTTGAAATTGTGGATTCACACAGAATTGTTTGCATTCCACTGAGAATAACTAGGATTAGAATATCATTTAAAATAATTTAAAAAAATGCTGTATTAAAAGACATTATGCTTTTGGTACTTAACAGGTGAATGTGTTTGTACCTGGTGTGAACTGAACGACCACGGCTGCTGTCTTTTCTGTGAAATTTGCAACAAAGTATCCGGCTGTAAAAAAAAACATCAATATTTGTGATAATACGATTTTTAAGTGCTACAAATTATTTCTTGAATATGACTGTGCTATATTTGTATGTTCTTACAACAGTTGTCTAAAACTCTATTTATAGTATTGAATATATACAATTAGTATTTTATTACTGAAAATATATTATATTTTTGATATATAGCGTTACATTTCCATGACTTTTGCTTCACAATTTAGAGCTTTCACTCATTCAATAGCCATATATATTTTTTTTCATATTAAATGCATCATATATTTCAGTGTATTCAGCATAAGTTTTTGCAAAGTGCCTTTCTGGAGACCAAGCAAACTGATAATGTGTGTGGAAGTTTCGGTTCTCTGCATAAGATGAATGTGATAAAACAAAAACATCACAACATTCACTATTCTACGACAGGGGTGTGTTTTATTATGTCACTATTTTTGTATTCTATACTTTTTCACATTACTTGTCTGAGCTGCTGTAATAGACTAACCCCACTGCAGGATATATGGAGTCTGTTTAAGGCCTTACCTTTGTCTGCTGGGGTCTGTGAAAGGGCTGGGGGTGCAGGGGCTTGTTTTCGGGTGGAACTGCCTCTGTCTGTTGCTGTTGGAGCATCTGATGTATTTGGTCGACCACCCCGAGGTCCTGGAGTAACTTCTTCCTCTCGAGCAGTGCCGTGACCCGCTCCAACTCCTCTGCCTCAGCCTGCATGTCCTCTTCTCCATCTTCACCAAAAATCACCGGACTCACCAAGACACTACTGGGTA
The DNA here is from genome assembly GCA_036025475.1 of Philypnodon macrostomus. Taxonomy (NCBI): domain Eukaryota; kingdom Metazoa; phylum Chordata; class Actinopteri; order Gobiiformes; family Eleotridae; genus Philypnodon; species Philypnodon macrostomus. The sequence goes on from JAVQKC010044321.1 coordinate 38,480, forward strand.
CTGCTGGAGTCTCTGGGTTTGTGAGCTATGGGTATTTCAATCAAAAACACATTCTCACTGAAGTGGTTTGGACATTTGTAAAAACCCTAAAAGAGACGGTTTAACAGGTTTAAATCTTGACAAAAATTGTGTGCATTTTGAATTAAATTATCAACTTTGCTCATTGCTTTTTATGCTGGTCTGATGTTTGTAATATCTTAAATAATTTGTGTTTCTTGTTCAATGCCAATTTTAATAACTATGATAACTATAACAGTTATCATGGGCTTGCACATTGCGGAATGATGAATTTAGTGCAATGTTCTATTTTGAAGTGAAATATTATGAAAATTATTTATGTACATAAAAGAATTGCTTAAAATTGTTTTCAAATAATTGGGAAAATACTGTAATTTTTTTGTTTTTTTAATAAAAAGACATTTACAAGAGCCAATTCAGACCTGAAGTGATGCTAGAGTTTTTGTGTTCTATTTTTTCAGAATTTGCCTTCACTTATACATGGAGAGAGCAACTGGCTAAACAAATTGATTGTTTATCTCGAGATGAATGATTAATAACCTAAATTAAAATTAAATAATGGTGGCAGAAAATATGTTTAAATATATTGTGATTTAAATTGATTTATATTTTCTTTGTTATAAGTAAGCTACTTATTTCTATTTATTCACAATAGCAATTTGTGTCAGTGAATAACCTTGATAACATTGTTTATTTTTCTGTCTTGCCAATAAAGCATTTCTAAATGTAAAATTAGAGACATGCAATAATAGTTATCTGCTTGAAGACTATTGCAGCTCATTTGCATTGGCTGAGTGAGAGGTCAGCCAGACTATGAACCATCCATCATGCTGCGAGAGGAGATCTGGCTCCCTCTGCTGGACGTCTTTAGGACCACAGTACTCACCATGGTCTCCAGGGCAGGGATTTGAGAGCTGATGTTGGTTTGACTCCTTCGCAGACGGACCCTCTCGCCCGCAGTCTCTCCCTGAAGGTCCTTCCTCCGACCCATTTTCAGATCCCGCTCTTTCTGCTCCTGCTTCAGACGCAGCTCCTGTAGTTGTTGCCTTGAATCAAGTTTAAGGTTAATGGTATTAATATCTCAAATGACGGTAGCCAATATTTGCCCACAAATGTAATGTTAGAAATATATATATAATTTTGTATTTCTAAACAAAACACTTACAAAGTAAGAATGTAATTCTCAAAGAGAATTAAAAGTATGGTTTAATACAACTACTCTCAAGTAGATTATCATTACTACCCACTTCAGGTCAGTAACCATTTACTTGACAATATGCAGGTCAGAGTCACGAGTTATACTAACGCATGCACGTCTTTGGGCAGTAACACAGAGAGGACATGTATACTCCACTCAAAGATTGTGAGTTGGCTGGCCCAGATACATTTGTGGAAAAATCACCATGACCTTGCATCTTACAGTTACCAGTGTGTTTTGAACTGCCCTGTCTGTACAGTACAGTCAGTGTGGATGTACTGCTTGTACCTGGCACACTCCTCTCTGGCCTTGGATGCTGCTGTTTCCTGAAAGAGTGAGCTGCTGTGTTTAAAGTACTTGTCATATTTCTCTCCTCCCTCTCTGGGATAGATCCTCCTGAAGCCTCCGAGGTGTTTGGCCTCGTACCTCTCCATCTGCTCCACTGAGGCGGCTTGGCACTGACGCAGCTCCTCTGACCTGCAAGAAGAGATGGCACGTATCACTAATATCACTAATGTGGCTATGGTATAGAGACAATTAGCATTGTCTTTAAGTGGGTGACCTTGTAAAATAATCTACATTTATGTGTGTACCTGGCCTCTCTGGAGCGATTCTGCTGCAGCCTGTCCTTCACCCTTCGTCTCTCCTCTTTTGTGATCTTACGCCGGTCACAGGCGCCCAGGTTGATGAGCACCAATGTGTCATAAAGTAATGCATCCTTCACTTCTCGATCCAGTGGCGAGTCAGTGGTAAAACTAGGAGAGTGATTAACCTGGACAGAAATAACATGGTCCATATATATGTGGTCAAACACAATAAGAAAATACTAAACACAGAATTAAATACTGATTTCTAACATATATGGCTCCAAGAAGGCAACAAGGTTAGACATGAGCAATTTTATACTGTATAATAACACACAAAGTAACCTGATCTAGACAACAGCTATCAACAATCAGGCAATCAGGACACTCAAAAACTCTTTATTATAGTATAGTAAATCTGCTGTAAAAGTGTACTGAGACCATTTTGTTAAAGGCTTAGAACCAGGGCTTTTTA
>JAVQKC010044330.1:0-15589 GCA_036025475.1 Philypnodon macrostomus
TCACAGTGGACATGCACCTACGATGAAAATTTCAGACCCCTTCATGACTTCTAAGTGGGAGAAATAGCAAAATAGCAAGGTGTTCAAATACTTGTTTTCTTCACTGTATATATATTGTAAAGTTTCTAGTGAATGCAGTACCTGGCCCTTACTTTGAATTATAATGCAAATTTAAAGGTGAGGCTGATTTTTTTGCAAAGAGCCTAAAGGGGTGGGGTGAAAAGAGCTTCATTTCCTTAGCACAATGAAACTTAAGAGCTTGAATATAGGTTTTTAGGTGGACCCTGTTAGCACTAATATTTATTACTGAACTCTACACTACTGCACTCACTGCAACAATGCTTTGGTCTTGCGCGTGGGGTCATCTGGGCGGAAGTTTTTGTACTCTTCCACCTCTTTCTCCAAAGACAGAAGCTGACTTTGTAGCTTGCTGCGCAGTCCAGGCAGGGTGTCTCTGATGTGGTTTGTTAATTGCTTTGGGAAGGAAGACAGATGTTGCGTTTTCATTTTCAAGAATCAAAAGACGTACAAGATTATTTTCTACTCAATTATTACCCGGAACACACCTGGTTGAGTGCCTTTTGGAGATGTGGTGTTCCCATACGCTCTGCCATATGCCTGTATGCGGGATGGGACAAAAAGAACTTCCGCTCGGCGGCCAAAGCAGCACGGATGTCCTTCTTTCCATCGATATCTTTTTGACTGCGGTTCACCACACCAATGTAACCTATAGAGATATAACTTATCAATTACATGTACAAGAACCAGTCGAATTTTGAATTACTAAACATTTTTACCTCGGCGTAGAGGAAGAAGTTTGTTTTCAAGAATGTCCTTTGCATCCGTGCCTTCATCCATAAGATCCAGTTTTGTTATGACACCAATGGTACGCAGACCTGCACAAAGATTAGATTATTAACAGTCATCTCAAAATTATCCAGATTTTTTTATATGGTTGTCTCCAATACGGCCTGAAATAAAAGTTTCTAAAAAAAAAACAGCAACTAAACGAGACACTGTGATGACGTATGCTTTGGGCTCACCCTGTGGGTCCACCTCTTTAGCAATCTTGAGAGCGTCAGAGTTGGCCAGGTCAGTGTTGGCGGGGGTGACGGCGAGGATGAGACAGCTCTCTTTGGTGATGAACTGCAGCAGCATCTCCCGGATCTGATGCTCGATGTCATGGGGCTGGTCTCCCACGGCAACCTTCGTCATTCCAGGAAGGTCAATGAGGGTCAGGTTCAGCACTGTGCCCCCAAAAACAAGACAATTTTATCATGCGAATAAAAATAACAATTCGATATTATGTGGGGTGAACAGTGGCAGAGCTAGGAGATCAATCCCTGGGCCTCGCTGGGTGGCATCTGCCTTTCCTCCCAGTGTTACCGTGGGTGAATTGGTGACTTTAAATTGAATATTTTTTATTTCAACTAATTAACATGATTCACAGTGCCTTCTGCGTGCTTTACCATGCGGGGAGTAGACCCTCAGGTTAATTGGGACGGGAGAGATGCCTTTGTTGGAGCCTGTTATCCGATCCGTCTCCGCTTCAATTTCAGCCCGGACCTCATCGAAATCCACAAATTTCTTTCCTTTACAGTGCAGGAATTCAGCATATTCTGGACAAAAGGGACGATGACATTTAGAAGGGAAATTGAGGATCTTAACTCAAAGGCATAAATGGAACATTGGGGATATGCTCTTACCTGCTTTATTGTTGATCAACTGCAAAATGAGAGGTCTGCGAGTGACAATGCCTGATCCACGCGGAAGGAAGTCCCTGGGAGGAAAAAATAAAAATAATGAATTGAATAGACTGATCTAAAGAGGCGAGATGAAAGTTTAATTATTCATTAATAATTGCTGACCTCTGTTAAATTGAAATCACAGGCACATTTCACACCTCACACAACAAATGAGATGTGACAGGCACTTTTCACATCATTAGAGCCTAATCCATGCTAACACAAAACCTTTAAACAAACTAAACTTTGTCGATATCAAATGTGAATGTTTCTTGATGGTAACATAAGCAACAAAGTCGTAGGCGAGGAATTATCCATTTTGTTTTTATCTAACCATTGTGACATAAGACAAATGCCTTGGCTTCTAGATAGTTAATACCATAACTCTGTTTAGCTCCACAAACATAATCAACACCACTGAGAGTCTTTCTGGGATAAGCATGAAGTAAAGAAACGGCAAGAGACAGAGAAATGTGAGCAGCCTGCAACCACTGATGAATGGAGGGAAGAACCTAAGCCTTTTTAACGAAAAGAACTTTCACTTTGCATTTTGTATACAGGTGAGCCATTTACCTAATATCATTTCACAGCACTGTATTCCACCAAAGAAAAACCTTTGTTTACTAAAAACTTTCATTGAAACCTGTTCATACAACAGTGGGGAATCCACACTAGATTTTAGAGTTTCTTTTTCTGTTGCTCTTAAAGTGACATGGCACCTGAGGGATTTTGAACCACACGGGCCCAGTCGCTGAGTCAGCCGTCAGACCAGTCTCGTCCCTGTCCAAAGCAGCACATCAGCTCTGTAAAAACACACTACATCTGGTGGCAATCACAGCGTCCAGTCCTAGACAAATCGGTGCAACAAGAGGAGAGCCGAAGGAGCAGCGAACTAAAACACACATTCATTTCCCTTTTTTTGCAGCCCAAGAACTTTAGAAGCTGTGATGTTAGTGTTATTTAGTCTGCTCGTAGAAAGAGTTCACACAATATGCTGAAAGAGAGAGGGACAGAGGGACAGAGCGACAGAGCAAGAGCGCAAGAGAGTGAGAGAGTGAGAGAGAGCGGGAGAATGTTCTGGGCAATGCACATATCATCAATAGAAATGCTAAAGCTGTGTCATGCAGCAGACAAAACTTTGACAAAACAGCCTGGATATAGAAGATGTGACGTAGGGTTAAAGGGCAAGATATCGACTATTTTAAAACATACTAAATAAAACAAATTAACGAGTTGTAAAATCTCTATAGCAGGCCAGGGCTAAATATTTGGACACATATGAAGTAAATGTAAAGTAAAAATGTGATAATGGCTAAGACAGCACTTTTCTATTCATTCACTAGTCCGCCGTCACAATGACAGTGGAAATCTCTACATGTAGCCACAGCTGCCGTGAAGTAGACTTATGGAATGTGGCCATACAGCACCAACACCACACAAAATCACACACACATATACATCACTGTCACACACAAGAGGGTGAAGTGTCTGGCTCAAGAACACAACAGGAATATAAGCTGAACCACCAACCATACTTTACTGATACTGAATTTGAAGCATTTCTTCAATATAGTTAGAATTAGATTAAGGCTAGTCTTTTTTTATTTCTAGTTACATGGCATTGCCACATAATTCTGCAAATAGCTTTATTATTATCATCATTATGACAAATATATATAGATCTGTGAAAGGCTATGTCTACCAGTTGTAATGATCTTGGCATAACACTACAAAACATGTAATATTGTTTTTGCCAGTTCTATTCAATTATTTATTTAACCATCCTATACTGTATCTCATGTCTGCAAAATCCTATAAATGTGGCATTAGTGGGCATTACTGAATGAGATAGTTAGGGGCAGACAGGGACAGACGGTGACAATGACCCCTTCGAGAAACTGCTAAAGCATTCATGCATCTCTACAATTACAAGCCACTTTCACTGGATTTCAGCCATTTCACTCAACACCTCAATGAATGGTGGGGGCTTAGACAAAAAGTGAGAATGCAGAAAAAACACAGGCACAAAGCTGAGCCATATTTTTTTCATCTAAAATCATAACAAAAACAGTCCATCTTCATTGATTAAATTGGATAAACTGCGCGGTGGCATACTGAAAAGACGCACGAGAGGCCAGGACTCCATTATTGATGTGCTGTAAATGATAGACGAGGCCAGAGCAGATTGTGTATCGTTTCATTCATTATGGATGGACAAGAGAGAGATCGGTCTGTGAGCCTTCCTGCTTCCACTGCCATGACAAAAAGCAAATGCCACAGTGCAGGACAGAGGTTAGTGTTGTCAACCCCCCCCCCCCCCCAAAAAAGGTGATAATATAATGTTATTTAAAACTACTATCAAAGTTCATTGCACATTTGAAAGACCAGTACCAACTGTATTGTTTTTACCAAAATTTACAAAATTCAAAATAGTTAAAATCGTAGCTAGGAGTCGGGAGCCTTTATCAGTGTGTTTTTTTTATACTACAGAAAGTGTTGTTTTTGTGATTATGGTTTATATTGTTCGTTTTAGTAGTTGGGTAATTAGTATTCAGGTTTGAGCCTAATCGGACAAAGTATGTGCCAGTTAGAGGCTGTCAAATATACCTGACTTCCTGTTTGTTGTAGGGTGGGGCCATAAAAATATTTTATGTTGGGTACAATGTGGAGAATCACTGTACCAAGTTTTATACATTACCAATACATTACAACTAAGAAACACAACAAAAAATGATTCTTTTCCTATCTATGTCAAAAGTTGAGCCCAAGCATTTTCAGCTTCTGAGAAGGTCAGTTCCTCAGCACAGATTACTTAAACAAAGATACATGAAAGAAAACACAACAACTAAAAAACATAACATGGTAAAGATCTCAGAAAAGGTAAGTTAGCACACTAGGGCCCCTTTAAAATTCTATTATTGTGACACTAGCAAAAAGGATAGGAACTCATTTCCCTACCCCTGTCGAATTTTGACAGTCCCTGTTGTCTACTCTTATAAACAGGTCCTGCGACTCCCATTCAGGGTCTATAGCCCACAGCTGATCCACCTCATCCTAGATTGGCTGGGCTCACTTTGAGAACGGTTTGTGAATGAAGGCCCTGGGGTCAAAGCAGCTCCCACGGGAGGCAGTGTTGTAGGAAAGTGAAAAGTGAAGTAGGGCTTTTCCCAGAGGCTTTTGCTGTGGTGGCGAGGGACATATAATCATGGTTATCCGCATTTTCCACATGCTGTCAACTGTGGGCACAATAAAAAAACAACAAACCAGGGAAATCCCTATCTAAGCAGTACAGAACCCATCTGGTGTAAGGCTTAACTATTGGCATTGGGGAAAGGTGACAACAAGTACAATAAGGCCACAATTAGGGTGTTTGCCAAGACAGTTAATTACAACAATTTGCAGTTTGACAGAATAATATATTTTTTAGAAATACTGGTTATATTGCCCAGTCCTAGCCACAAAATTGTTCCCTTCCCATATTCATCATCTGTATTCATATTTGTAGAAAGCTTTCCAGTGACATTCAATAACTTCTGTGTGATTGTTTGCAGTCACTTCCTGCTGCAAACCACAAAGACAAAGGTAAAGTACTTTTCACTCTAGACAATGTGATTTATATGATTCCAAAACTATATTCCCCAGTTTGCTGTTGGGCCTTACAATGATCTCATGAAGACAGAAAGTGAAAGAATTCTCACTTTGAACTTTGACCAGTAATTTCAGTATCAGAAATATAAATAGAGATTACAAATGAGCTCATACGGCTTTGTATTTATAACACCACCACCAATGTTAATATGACTTTTATGTTTTATAGAGCGCAGAGCTGATAAGAGCCTCCACCCAGTCCAGCTTGTACAGGCTGATATGGTGTCCTTAACATGGCCTGTGAAAATGTCATTACACTAAATGGTTACGTATTAGTTTATCACAATTGCATTAGCTAGTATTATACAACCTTAAACAAACCCCCCCGGAAAGTAGCTCTAGTCTATGAATAATGCACTGAATCTGTGTAAAAACGTATATAAAAAGTTGGTTATTCTCTTATATTATATAACTTTCTAAAATGTTACTAGACAATAGTGCTTATGGATATTCCAAATACTAATCCACTACATTTTGTCTTTACTCAACAGACAACAGATACATCATTTTCAATTCACTGTTTTGGGGGCAAACATACAAAAGGTGAGCACTGTAAACAATCATGTGTGAGTTTAAGCTTAAAACTCTGACATCCATAACCTAAAAAGTTATTGCACATATTAATTCCTAGTATTTTTCAAATATTAACCTTAGATTTCTGGGTCATAATAATATGGGCCGCTGCATATGAGCCACACCTCAACTCAAACAAGTCTTTAGATCAACATTGAGTCACGTCCACATGCAAAAAGCCCTGTTGCTATAGTAACACAACGCCGATCTAAATGCTTCCAGGTGTAATGCGGACTCTGTTCTGTACCTGTGATTTTGACCTCTGCTGTGCCACCTTTTCCTTGATCCCAGTAAAAACAAAAAAAACAACTGTACTTTTTCACGTTGACAAATTAACAGTAGCGATGTTCAAAGCATAATCAGACACTTTGGTGACACATTAGAACTGTCACAGAGAGAAAGAACAGGGGATAATAGGAAGGCCACTGCAAAAATGTGTTATGATAATTGAGGCTGATACGTGTCAAGTGCTCCTATTGTGTGAATAAAAAGCGATTTGTTGGAGAGCAGTTTAAACACGATCTTGTTAAGTGTCACTGATTTGATTATGACCACAGAAACCCATGTGCACTTCCTCTCACTTCTGCCTGTCTCGCCTGCATACGTGTTATTATTACACTGTGTGGGTTGGGTTACGCTCCTAGTGCCTCTCAATGGGGAGGAAACCTGCTAAGCAGGCTGCTTACAGCCAGTCTGTTTTGTTTGTGCTATCTCAAGGGTGATCTCATATACGGCTGATGTGGGAGAGGACAACAAGACCTGCCTGAATTGAATCTATTATCGTTACCACACAAAGGACACACCTACAATTCACTTACTTACTTTGGGGGGAAAAAATACAAAAAAAGGAAGGTTGTAAAGAATTGAAGCATTATTATTGACATAAAAACAATAATACAATGATGATGAAAACATGGATTCCTTCCTTCCCTCCTTCCTTGATAGTTTTGTAGGTATGGCCATACTATTGGCCTATTAATAGAAAAACCTGGCAAGCTGTCATTCAGACAGTCATAAAAAACATACATTTGAAGGGTATAAAATCAATGTAAATAAGAACTTGTGTAATTAGTAAATAAGGCTTAGCAGTATATCAAGGGCCCAAAACTGTAATCAGAAATGCTATGTAATCCATCTAGTTTGTGCATTAAATGAGGTCAGAGATACAGGCTCCAGTTGACACTATACTAAGTGCACTATGCTGCTGGTTAGAATTAGTTTTGCACGGTAGCAAAGTGGCACACAATCATGACATTATTAAGTGATGAATTACAAGTACTATATCTAGTATATCTTATTTGTGACTTAAAAAGCATTACTGAACATACCTTCCGACAAAATTTTCCAAAACAGAGCTCTTTCCTGCGCTCTGTCCACCGACCACGGCTATTTGCGGAAGATCTAGATTGCAGCTTTGTCCAATGGAGCTAAACGCGTCTTGAAGCTTATTGATGAGGGGAATCAGGTCTTCCATGCCCCGGTTCCCCATGGCTGCTTCAGCTCGGGAGAACCCTCACCAGACCGCAAACCAGCAGTGGCTAATAATGATAGCAGCGGGCTAAATGGTGGCTAAGTGGTGTTAGCTTCGTAGCAAGGTGCTCCCGGGTTAATTTGAAGAAGTCCCACCACTTCAAACAGACTCTTGTACTTTCCCTGTGAAGACGTTACCGACTGCTAATGCGTATGTTCAGCGTTATATCATTTTATTTTATTTTTTAGGAGTCTAGTAATTAGCCTGCCAACCGAAACGGGACGGAAAAGTCGCATAACAAAACTTCCTCACCACAGATATCCGGTCAATGGAGACGACATCCGATCAACGCCGGTGACATATGCCCCGCCTCTTCTAACCAATTGGATAAAAACGCCGTCAAACAACCACCCACAATTTCTGATTGGCTTTCCAAAAGGCGTGTTCCGCACTTGAAATACAGTTCTCGTCTCTCATTGGTCAATTTATCAGTCATTTTTTTAGTCTGTCAACGTCATTTGCCCCGTCCAACATGGCGGCCACCACGGTGTGTAACGCTCAAGTCATTAGTTCAGAAAATAAGATGCACATAAAGAAAGCCCTCTCTGTAGCCTCGCCGCTTACTTTACGGATTGTGGCTGAGTGTCCAGTGACAAAAGCTAGAGCGTGTGAGTTGATATTGCCTCATAGTCCGGTGAACACCCCGGTTTTTATGCCCGTGGGAACCCAAGGTACCCTGAAGGGGATAACAGTGGATCAGCTGGATGCTCTTGGATGTCAGATCTGCTTAGGAAACACGTATCATCTGGGCATGAGACCGGTATGTACCACTGCAAGGAGAGATTCAATATATATTTTTATAATAGGATCTATAGAAAAACATCATAACAGTCTACAGTCACAATTGTATTTTACCAAAAATTCTATGCACATTAAAGTAATTCGATTTCTTTAAAATAATTTCGGATGTGAATGAATGTAAGCAGTGCCTGAATAGTCTGGAAACTTCGACTTCATGTTTACCTATACACACCTTATACAATGAAGCATGATATATTCTAACATACATTCTAATAGCTGAGACCATACCCAACTTTATATATGCTCTTTATAATTTTGTGATTCTTCGATTTTGCTGACAGGGCCCAGATCTGATAGAAAAGGCCAATGGATTGCATGGGTTTATGAACTGGAAAAGAAACCTTCTAACTGTAAGTATGTCTATTAATGTCTATAATGACTGATGTTTAATGTTGTTATAACCTGCTTCTATAGGACAGTGGAGGATTTCAAATGGTGTCTTTAGTTGAACTCTCAGAGGTCACAGAGGAAGGAGTGAAGTTTAAATCCCCCTATGATGGCGAAGAGATTCTACTAACTCCAGAAAAGTCTATCAGCATACAGAACAGTTTGGGTATTGTATAACTTCAAAACCACATAATATTATGCTTTACTACATTTATTAAGTTTATTTAGTCTCACATTTCTGTTTTGTATGTAGGCTCCGATATTATGATGCAACTAGACGATGTGGTCAGCAGTACAGTGACGGGCCCACGAGTCGAAGAGGCCATGCATAGATCTATTCGATGGCTGGATCGCTGTATAGCTGCCAACAAAAATCCAAACAAACAAAACCTTTTTGCCATTATCCAGGGCGGCCTGAACGCACAGCTGCGCAAAACCTGTCTAGAAGGTAATAAAAGCACTGTAATTATGCATTTTGTGTTTTTACAATTTGCAATGTAAATGTTTTTGGCTGTAATATGGTCCAATTGTGACTTTCATTAAATAAGTCTTATTTTGTAGAAATGACCAAGCGTGATGTACCTGGTTTTGCAATTGGTGGTCTAAGTGGAGGAGAAGAGAAAGATGATTTTTGGAGAATGGTTACCATAAGCACAGACCACTTGCCACGAGAAAAGCCTAGATATCTCATGGGTGTAGGGTAGGTTCAAGTTAAGATTGCAAAGATTTCATTGTCAGAGTTATGTCATGTTATAATATATGTTTGAATAATGATACAGGTATGCTGTGGACTTAGTTGTGTGCGTCGCTTTGGGATGTGACATGTTTGACTGTGTCTTTCCAACCCGTACTGCGGTAAGATCTCAGTTTAGTACATTGTTATATAGTTGCACATTTCTTACAGCTTTCTCTTTTTCTTCAGAGGTTTGGCTCAGCCCTTGTGCCTTGGGGGTCCCTCCAAGTCAAACACAAACAATATGCTAAAGACTTCCAGCCAATAGACCCTGACTGTGAATGTCCCACATGCAAAAGGTAATAAATGAAATAGCAGGTGGATATTAAATTAGTGAGACCATTCCTGTGTTTACTGTAACAACAATATCTTTCGCAAACCTATACATAGATGGGCCTGGTATAGGGTTAAAGAAATGGCAGGGTCTAATGCAGGGGTGGGCAAACCTTTTGACTCAAAGGCCACATGGGGTTTAAAAATGTGCCGAGTGGGCCGGCTGATATTGTATTCTTTGTAAACTGCAACTGTTTCTTGACAAATGAGACATACAGCCTTCGATCGGAAAACATATGTTGATGTGGATTAACTGGTTACTGCAGGTTATAACAACGTGAGTGATAAATTGGCAATATTTTTTAATTTGAGAAATATGAGAAAATGCTTGGGGGCCTGGATTAAAAAGCCCAAAGGCCCCCGGGCCACAGTTTGCCCACCCTTGGTCTAAAGTCTATGCTTTATACTGTTTATAAGGTGTATTTTAGTTTTGATAAATTGGTAAGAAAACATCTGCACAGAGCTGACACCATGGGGTTGTTTAAAATTCATAAGAGGTTGATGCTTGCATAACTAAAAATTTTTGTGTGTTATTTTTCAGACACAGCCGGGCTTATCTCCACGCACTGTTCAAAAGTGACACTGCGGCCATGCATCACATCACCATTCACAACATCTCCTATCAGGTCAGTGCATGTAAATCGCAGGATATTCATTTGTATTTCCTACATTATATAAACTCTAAACACAACACAACAACTGTAACATGTTTTTCTTGTATATTTGGCCCATTTCTGCTTACTATGCCCCAAAGTGTCTTATCTTCTTTAGCTGACATCAAAATATTAATATTATTATTACTATTTCTGGCCACAATTTTTCCCTAGACATACGTAATGATGTCACAATCGACGCTGATTATGCAACGCCTGTGTTCTGTCTTATTTCCTTTATTTTTAAGGTCCCTTTAAGATCACTGTTTGACAACTTTCACCCAGTTAAATGCCTCCATTTCATAGATTCCTCTCAATGTCCTTCTTTCTATGTGGACATTTCAGCTTGCAGTTTATGTCCTGTACAGTTGATGCTGAATTGCTGCTGACCCCGTGCACACAGGATGTACTGCTAAGATGATTTCCCATTGGAGATCAATAATCACATCTGTCTTTTGCAGCTCACCCTCATGCGCTCCATTCGGCAAAGCATTGTGGAAGGTCGCTTTCCTGACTTTATACGGACATTTATGAAGCAAATGTTTCCTTCTCCAGACCAGTACCCTGTCTGGGCAGTGGACGCCCTAGCATCCGTCAACATTACATTGGATTAGAAGAGGCTGCAGAAACATTGTATTTTTTAACTTGTGATGTAACATTTACTCTTTATTGCTTGAATGGGCCTTATTATGCTAACATAGCTTTTTTATGCTTTTTTTGTACCATTTTACAATATTGTTTTCTGACCAAAAACATAACATTTGTTAAAATAAAATCTTTTTTTTTTTGTATGTTTGAGTAATTCTGTATGCTGAGACACTGGCCTTCTCAGAGCGTAGGTATGGCCAGCAGGGGGGAGGTAAAAATAATAATTTGAAAAGCTTAAAAAGGTCATAATATGGGCCCTTTAACTAGAATTTGCCTGGATCTGTAATGGACTTTAATAGCTTTTGATATAAAAAAGGATAATGTGTAATTGTCCTCTGAACCACAACCTGTTTTATTCAGGTCTTGAAAATTGTCTTTTGAGTACATAGTATGATAATGTGCGTTTGAATGGGGTTTAAATGGGCTTTGAAATATAAACAGCTAAATAATCAGCTCCCATATCCGCACACACGTTTTGTTGTTACCATGACGACTCCAATAGACCCACCCATTTGAAATGTTTGGCCTCACTGTCCCATTACTTGGGGCTAAGAGCATTACTGTGGCATTATTGTATTTACATAAGGCAAAGGGATAATAAATGGACTCTGGTGCTTTCTACATCTGGTATATGGTATATGTTTAAACCACATTAATGTTGGTCTTTAAAAAAAAGTGTATGCTTTTATAATGGCCACCAGAGGGCAAAATACACAACAGTGAATCGAAACAAATATAATTGTATATAACCTCCCTAATTCTGCTCACTGGGCTCTTTATTAGGTACACCCAGTCATGAACAAATCACATGGCAGCCCTTCAATCTATTTAGATATGTTGAAGACCCCTACTGACTTAATGAAAGATTACTACGTATGTGGCATTAACTTCTGAGCTACTGTTTCTTACCCACAGAACCTAGGATTTACAGAGAATGGACGGCAAATCAGAAACTATCCAGTGAGTGTCAGTTCTGAAGTGAATGCCTTGTTAATCACAGATGTCAAAATACTGACTGATTTGATAGAAATGCAATAGCAACTCAATTCATTGCACAGTTGAGTTCTGCAAAAGACTACTGGGAAGGAACCATACACAAGGGCCACTTTATTAGATACAAAGTCATCCTAATAAAGTGGCCAGCAAGTGTAAAAATAAGTGCTTGAATTAGATTCAGGTATTATCTACATATTTATATCCTTGTGTTCCACTTTCGAGTGTCCTGGGCGTCTATTTGATCCTGGGTTGGCCAAAGATCCAGTCATTAATATTAATTACTAGAAGATCATTTGATTAACACCTGTTGTCTGGCTTAGAGTCAACAGATCTCTTAAGTAGCCCATTTGAATTTCATTAAGGGTCTAATTGTGACTACAGGCTGTACATGATAAATGCTGTGACCTTTTAATGGGTGCCTGCCAGACTAACATTATGGTAAAGCGTTGGAGATGCATACTTACATAGTCAATGTGATCAATATCAAAGAGCTTTGTGAGTGTATTTCTGGTGCTCAGAAATGTACCTTAATCAGTCAAGCGCATGTGGCACTGAGGAGAGGGTGTACAAACGCCAAAACCAATTACGCTATTTAAATGAAACTTTGTATTTACTTTTGCTTTGGGCTGTTATTTACAAGTTAATCAAGTCTATCTTAAAACAAATAAGAGCTTGTTCATGATGATCGTTTGTGCAATAATTAGTGTTATAATATGTTGTTGTGTTGTTATGTATTTTCATTGGACTTTGCCGTAGCCCATGACTCCATCTACTGGTAAAAGTTAACAATGGCAATGCATAATCAAAGCAAATTTATAAACTGGATATTTCAGATTATCTTTGGGCAATTTAAATGGGGCCGTAGGCGCAAACTGGCAGCCACGCTTCTGTCAGTGTGCCCCAGGGCAGCTGTGGCTACACAAGTAGCTTACCACCACCGGGTGTGACTGTGGAGTGAATGAATAATGTCATGTAAAGCGTCTTTCAGTGTTGAGAAAAGCGCTATATAAAACTAATGCATTATTATTATTATAAAAAAAAACATTCATTCATTCATTTCAATGGTTAAACTATTTTTAGAAACTTGTGCAGATTGACAGCTATAAGATCAAGCACTAAACAGGCTTGGTTAAAATATGTGATGCAAATAAGTAAAAATGTGTAGAGAAATTGGTTATAAACTGAAAATGAATGTTCAGCTCTAATGGATTAGATCCTGTGTATTTATGCAAAAGGCAACCCTCTGTGATGGATGCCTCTTTTTACCTAATCTGAAATTAACCCGAGCTGGGAAGCCTGGAAACTAAAGCTATGCGCAAAAACATAATTGGACTCCCAAATTGTGCGTACGAAGTGTGACAGGGGTTTGTGAACATCACGTGCAAGACAGTTCAGCAGAGTCAGCCAATGAACGTGCTTTTCATGCTGAGCGGTTATGACAATTCTTAATAAGAATGCTGAAATGACATGTGCCAACAGAAGAGTATCCCCCTGTAACTGATTCGCAGACGGAGCGTAGATGCTGGGCTCGCGCTGAAGGCAGGAAGGATGCTTGCGCTCAGAGAGACAACCAGTTGCTCCCCAGCTGTCACAGTCAGAGTGGAGCCTCCCCTAAGCACCAACGGATGAACACAGTCGACCTGTTGCCTCCGAAGTACTGACGGCTTCTGCTGAATCGCTCAAGGGAAGAAGTTGTCTTTTTCTCCCAAGACGAAATAGCTGTCTATGACGATGAGACAAATATATGTGTTGGATTTTTGTCTTCGATTTGATTAACATTGGAGATACGAGTGGAGTTGGGTTTTCTGTGTGGACGTGCAGTTCGCGGTAATTTTGTCTCTGGGTGGTGAGAAGAAGCAGAAAGAGGACCATGGTTGAGCTGGAGAAGGACGTGCTCCCGTTGCCCCCTCGATACCGGTTCCGAGACTTGTTGCTCGGGGACTGGCAGGCCGACGACAGGTAAGGGCACTTTGAGCCTTTACGCACGACGCGCTGTGCCGCTCTATAACCAGGACTGGCATATGTGGTGCGTTTCTCTTTCTTTTAGGTAACTTAGTCTTTACTTTTTGTTGGTTTGTTAAAGGTGTTGCAACAGGTTTCACTTACACTGAGAGCCAGCTAAAATACATTGCCTATATTTCTGTATAAACTTAATAATTAAACGCATATGATTGGCCTTTTCTTCTCACCTAAAGTCATAACCATTCGCCACCTGGGAAGGCAATTTCAGGAGGATCCAAACATGGCAATTAACCTTTGCTTACACCTCATTTATAAAGCAGCGGATGCTATAGCCTGTGATGTGCATTGCTTAATTTGGCATTTTGCATCCTGTCAAATTGAAAAACGTTGAGTCCTTTTTTATGCATGGTGGTGTCTCATGCCTGAATCCACATGCTTACAGACTTGAGTGCTTGGGTGCTTGAAATCGGATAATTGGGATGCTACTGACCAGTGCAGGTCCAGCTTTGTGAGGATTTAGTGGAGGCAATGTTGCTGCTAACTACACAACATGTTGCCATAGGGACACAAAATGAGCCTTTTTATAGTTAGATCCACCACAACCCATTACATAGATGCATTTAGTTATCTGAAAGTCAGGCCTGGGTATTTCAGCATATCCTTATTTGTCTATTGCCAACTGAAATGTTTTCACTGTCCACTTCATGTAAAAACACTCTGACAAAAATGGCTGCTAATCACCACATTTCTTGCATAACTTGGGCTCCCAAAATAGATGCTGGACATTTGTTGCCAAACATTTCTTTTGTCCACAGTAAACATAGCAGGATATATTGTAGAATATGGGCACCACTCACGATTTACATTGAAAAAAACTAATATTAGATACACTTACCCCCATATGTTGGATTCCATTCATTCAAAAAATAAGAACAAGAGTAAAGCAATTGTAAAGGAAGAGGGTGGGGGGGGGGGGCTACTGAAGACCATATTAAATCCACATCCACAGATCATACGTGTGAACGCGATGACTCAAAAACTAATTGCTGGATCAGTTTCAAGTTTTACACACAGGTACATATCATAAAGATGCTGAACTGGATCGAGTTTGGTACTCCTACGATTAATTACAATCAATTAATGAACTAATTAATTCCCTGGTGAACTTTAATGAAGCCATTAATCCTGATGAACATAAGCAAAATCTCAGGAATTTTGGCAGTGAATTGTGCTAGTGTATATTTAATGTACATATGCAAATTACAGAGGTCAAATAAAGAATGCCTCTATAGCGCCCCCATGTTTATGACCCCTATGGGACTCTAGACACACATACTTTGGCAGAGAGCAATGAAACTTGGTACAGTGATTCTCCACAGTGTACCCAACATAAAATATTTTTGTGAACCCACCCTACAACAAACAGGAAGTCGGCCATTTTGGATTGAAATTGGGAGGTCAGTTATCCATCCATCCATCCATCTTCTTCCGCTTATCCGGGGCCGGGTCGCGGAGGCAGCAGTCTAAGCAGGGACGCCCATACTTCCCTCTCCCCAGACACTTCCTCCAGCTCCTCCGG
>JAVQKC010044348.1:0-24368 GCA_036025475.1 Philypnodon macrostomus
ACTCAAGTAAAAGTAAAAAGTATTGTGCAGTAAAGCTACTCTATGGAGTACAATTTATTTAAAAAGTTACTCAAGTAAATGTAACTGAGTAAATGTAACTGAGTAAATGTAACTGAGTAAATGTAGCTGAGTACCCACTTCTGCATTTGTGGCAGTAACTATAATGCTTTGCCATGGCCATACCCAGCACAGAATTCAAAGTGGTCCTGATCTAACTTTACTGACATGTGTAATCTAAAGATCATTTTCAAGGCACTATATACAATATATATTTTTTTAATTCTCACAATGCACCAAGGTAAAGCTGGGTCCATACCAGAACTAAACAATGTCTAACTTAATGGAGACTGGGGAGACTGGACTAAACTAAGACCTAATGGACTGCCCTATTCTTGCCATAGATCAAACTACCATTATTATCAGTCACGATCCTAAAACGGGGCAGAGCAGGGTTTGACGTAGGAATCCCACATGTGTCACCGCTGCTCATTCATCACACAATTGAGCTGTGTGTTAAATTCCTTTTGCTGTCTAGTTCTCCTTTAGATTTGATCCATCTTAGTTTCTTCTCTTCCGCCTTTAGCGTTTGCTGTTTTAAAGAACCACCAATCGCAAGCGGGTTTCATAATCAAACCTCTTACCAATGACCAGCTGATGACTATTCTATAATGCATCGAATTTATAGTCCATTCGTGGCTGTTTGTCATCATTACCTGCGATAGATGCAACGGGCTGTCACGGGCATGGATGGAGAAATGTATTTATTTAATCATTTAGTTACGATTCTGGGATGAAGAGGCCATGGTGTGCTGGCTTTTAGAGGCTCATAAATTTATAGTTGCAGAGGTGGGGTTTAGACCTAACTGGCCCTTTGCTTTAACATTTGTATAAGGAAGATAAAGAGGAAAGAGCAACAGGAATACCTTACTGGTTGGGTCAACGCTATGACGAGGAGGTGGTCTAGTGATGCAGGCTGTTGTCACTAGAGAATATTTAACCGTGCTTCCAACTTAAGTCAATTGCTTCCCAGGTAAAAGAGTTCCTAAGACATTTAATGCAACCTATGACTGAATTTATTAATATTGTAACAACTATAGGAGCTTGCGTCAGTAGGATGAGCTTCCTTCCTATATTTTGTATATCTCTGACATAACATTAGGAAAAACAAAAAGCATCTATTTACAAAAGTACATATTATCTCTGACATTTAAAAAAGGCTGGAGATTATTAGGGCTGTGTATTGGTAAGAATCCAGCGAAACCATACGTATACCACTATATAAGGGTCACAGCACGATACAGATATCTGGTGTATTGTTCATATACACAGCAAAATTAAGTTATTACAAAATTTTTGAAAATATATAGGTCTATTATTTTTATTTGTTAATTTATTTTTGTATTGTATTTATGTTTTTCATTGTCTTACACCCCTTGCAGATTATGTTGAATTTTTTTTTAAAGAGATCCATGAACAAAATGTAACATAATAATTACTTGTATGATAATTTGCCTATATGTTGTCAGAGGCGGCACTACCATTAGGCAAAAGTAGGCAGCCGCTTAGGGCCCCAAGCTTCCAGGGCCCCATAAATACAGCCTAAAATAATGATAAATATTAAGCCTAATTTGTATTCCTGTTGACAAATCAATACAATTTACAGGTAGGACAGTAATAAATATAGAAGGCCCCCTGCCCATGTTCGCCTTGAGCCCCCAAACCGCTAAATCCGCCACTGACGAGATGCTCCTCAAAACAATGCTGTAACTTTTTCTTTTCAGAATTGATGAAGATAAAGATCAAAGTAAAGTAACCAGTCTGTACAGTAATTATATGACGATAGTAGCGGCACAAAATGTCCTTTAACCTTAATAGACATTCTTCTCTAAGAACAACAGTCTGGATGGAAGAGTGAAGGGGCAGTCCCAGTAACCTTTAGGTGTCTTGGCATCAGGGGGAACATCATGGTCAGACGATTGTGGCTGCATCAAATCTGTGATATTTTATCCTTATAGAGGTTATATGTCTCACATTACTCCCACCTACACCACAATAATATAATGGCCGGAAAAGAAAAGTTCACAAATACTCACAAATAAGGGATGATTAGTATGTATCATGAAAGACTCTCACATTCATTCATTAGGGGCAATTTATTCACCCATTTTCATGCACCTCTTTCTTTGGGGCGATGAGAGAAAGAGTCTACAGTAACACTGGGATAGTATGCAGACTCCACTTAGAAAGGTCGGGTGTTGGTCGACCCAGGTCCCCCTCATGTATTCTGGTGTCTTCAGTTGCATGGTACTATGGTCGTTCCAAAACACTGGCCACTAGCTCCTTGAAGATGACACAGAATTTCAGAAGCTCTTTACCAACATCTTTGTTTTCCCTGAATAAACTTCCTAATAAGGCTTGAACACTGGACGTAAAAGTCAATGAATTCTTTTAAGCTGGTCTTGATTGGATCAAGACTATAAACGTCTGGCACAGAGAAGATAAGCTCTGTTATCTATAAACCACACAACCTCACTCTGTCCTCCCCATAACTAGAGCAAAGAGAGAGCAAACAGGAATACATGACGGACATGACAATACAGGTGTGGAAAGTTTAGGTACAAATATTACAATCAACAATTTGATTTGATTTGATTTTTTGTTTTAACTGCAAGGTATACTCCAGACAAATCTGTATAATATCCTATTAATGCTAAATATTTATTGACTTTCATGAACCAAAAGCTCCAATGCCATGTGGATGACATGTACAAGATAGTGTCTGCGTTCAAAACAATACAAGTAAAATGTTGTTTTGTTTACGTAAATGGAGCTATAATTAGCATGTGTAGTTGTTTTGTCTAATTAACCATTTAGCCATCAGCCATTTCCCAGTAATTTGAGAAAAACATTTGAAAAACATTGTATAAACCATAAACTGTGTTTATATTATATATAACATCTCAAAGTGTTCTCAGATCCATACAGACTGCTGAAGTGTACCCCTATTAGCTGCACTTCGCTTCAATATAAACTAATGAGTCTTTCAGCATTTTTGTGTTTCTTCTGAAATTGTTCAAACACACCAGAATGTGTAATCAGCGGTGGACACTCAATAAGTCACAACTAGTGTCTATTATTAGTGCTGTGTGACCATTTGATGAGACTGAGGGTTACTTCCTCCAACGTAACTGTTGTAGATACACATCTGATGACTATGCTCTCATTATCTGTGCCCTCATAATTAGGTTCATAAAGTCTAACTAGAATTTAATTAAGTTATTATAAAATTACCATTTGTATTTTTGATGAAGAAAACGTGACTCTTCACGTGTTCATATACACAACTGGTTGTTTTTGTTTATTTGATCATTTATGGATATCACTGAGTTTATTCTGGAGATGGTAAATTCTCTAACATGCAGCGTTGACGGGGTTCAAGAGCTTATAAGTGATTCATGTTTTATTCATTAAAACATGGTGTCAATAAAGGTATGCTTTAATTAGTATAAATCACGGGGATTATTGGATTATGGGAGGTTTCATTGTGTGACGAAATATGATTAAGGGCCAAAATCAGGCAGTTGACTTTTTTTATTGTTTCATTTCATGTTTGAAGTGCTATTTGTGTTTTACCTGAGCCTGGTGACAGACTGTTGGTGGCTGTATTTTCACTGATGTCTATCAGCTAATGAGGCAGCAGCCACAAGACAAAAACAGAAAATGGTCTATTGACTTCTCGAGGCATGGCTGTAAACGTGTTACAACCACGTCTGCTTGTTTAGACAAAAAGCTCTGTTATGATAAAGTACTGTAGACTGTGTGATTGTATTAATAAATATAGCCTACTGTAAGAGCCACACAATATGAAAATCTGTCTTTTGTGTCAAACAAAAGACAGAGCTTTACTGTTTATGTTGAAGCACAATCAGGCTGGTGCCTTCATGGTTTCCTCTTTTGACTCAACAAACCCAACATTCAATCTCACAATGCAATGCCTTTAATGGCCAGATAAACTCTACACTCTCCAGATCTCAATCCTGTTCAACATCCTTCAGAAATAGAAGAATGAGGTCTGCGCCAAGCAGCGCCGGCACTTCTGGCAGTTTATAACAAAAAGGTCAACTGTACATTAGCTAAAACGCTACAACTACTAAGTGCACTTCTTGAGTGTATTCTCGATTTAGATAAGACTCACTGTTGTCTGTATGATTTCAGAGTCTGCTCAGCGTTTGTCCTACAGGCAAATGTGTATTCACATTTACAGTCTCGTAACCCCATAGCCACCAGCTGTTTGACGTAATGCTTATTAAGAGATCATATAATAAACAGATTTATTATTATTTATACATATTTCAGTTTGAGGCAGCATTAGCTCAGGAAGTAAAGGGGATTGACTTCCAATCCGAAGGTTGGCAGTTTGATCCCTGCCTGGTTCATACTGCTGTTGCATCCTTGGACAAGACAAGATACTCACCCGTGCCTATGTGTGAATGGTCAGAGAAGCTGTAGACATCTGATGTGTCTTTATCAGTCTGTCCTAGGGCAGCGCTGGCACCATCAGAGTGTCTGTGGTTTGAACAAATAAATGACTCAATAGACTCATACACTTACCCTGTTTTCCAACGCTCTTATGGATTCTCTTATGGATTCTCTGATGGAACTCACAGTCAAAATAGTATTACATTCTCGTTTAGATTATACCATATAGACAAACTAGGCATACGCTGTCGCCCCCTACAGCATGGTGTATATTGGCAAAATGCCCCCATACAACAGGCATTGTGTGATTTCTAAGGGTTTTTATATTGTTAACGAGCAATTAAGAGGCCCCGCCCCCAAACCCTGATACCATTGGAAGGGTCTATTTGAATTTTTTTGATTTGTGAAGGATGTTTTTTGCCAAAATATATTGGTCAGATGTGTTCAGGGCCTGGGGGGTAATTAGGTGTTTCAGGTTTGAGCCTAATCGGGCAAAGTATGTGCATTGCTCTCTGCCAAAGTAAGTGTGTCCAGGGTCCCATAGGGGTCATAAACATGGGGGCGCTATAGAGGCAATGTGCCTATGTACATTAAATATACACTAGCCCGGATCACTTTGTCAGAATTCATGCAATTTTTTGATGTTCAGCAGGATTAATGGCTCAATAAAAGTGCTTCAGGGAATTCATTAGTTAATTTCTTTAATTGTCATTAATCGTAGAAGTACCAAACTCAATCCAGTTCTGCATCTTCATGATATGTGCCTGTGTGCAACAGTTGAAAAATACTTTTTGAGTTATTGCGTTCACAGTTTTGGCCCATAATTAATTAATTATTTAATTAATTGGGTAGAAGTTCCCAAATTGATACAGTTCAGCCTCTTTATGGTATGTACCTGTGTGCAAATGTTGAAACTGATCCGGCAATTCGTTTTTGTGTTATCGCGTTCACAGCTAGGATCTGCGGACGTGGACGAACACCGGCGTGATTCCATAATATCGTTGTTTCGCCGATATAATTACTTAAATATTCATCGTAGAAGCACCAAAATCAATCCAGTTTGGCGTCTTCATGAAACTGATCCGGCAATTCGTTTTTAAGTTATTGCGTTCACGCGTAGGATCTGCAGACGCGGACCAATGTGATTCCATAATATGGTTGTTTTGATATAATTACTGTAATGAATGGAAAGATAGAACTGGTTTGAAAGCTCTGTGCTTGTGTTTTAATATAGCATTTAAAAGTCAGTTGAGTTCCCGATGCAGACACACACTAAAGGGAAGCACCTTTAATAAAACAGAAGCTGGACACATCCTGTCTGTAACAAGTCCGGACACATGCAAAATGGGACAGTGTCAGAGTCGTGATTTCATGTGTTTGCCTTAGTGTTCCATAGTGTGAGCTGAATGACAGTATTACAGTTGTGCCACCGCTCAAAGACAGGATGGAGGACATGCGGCCCACCCTAGGCTCTGTGTGGGAGTGACAAATGTCCTCCAGCATCTACTAACAACAAACAAGCCACATGTAAAACACTAAATACAAGGGGCTGATGCAAACACATACAGAGCAGTTAGGACTTATCTTTTTTTTAATCATGCAAAAATGGTAAACATGACAGTTAGTTACCACATAGAGGGGTATACAATACAAATGTTAGCAGCATAGATCGGGGGTGTCCAAACGTTTCCCATACAGGGCCATGTCTGAAAGTGTGAAAATGTCCAAGAGCCGACACGTTCTGCATTCTGACCCACCTGTGGGTCAGAAATGTATTTTAGATTAGTTATGTCACTGTCACAATTGGGGGGACAGGACTGGTTTGAAAGAAGTAGAAAATATGTATGTCCAAATAGCCAAAAAGTTACTACTGCTTAAGGCCAAAATAAGTACAATTTTTGTATTTTTTTTTATTTATATAAGCCGAGGGGCGAAATTATTTGGTAAATTTGACCGTAAGTGGCCCCTGGTCCACACTTTGGACATGTCTGGGAAAAATAGGTAACTCATTATTTCACATAGCCCTTAACTACATTGTATCTCCCTCATTAAGTACTATGTAATACACTGTGTAACAAACTGTAATAACATGTAACTACATTGTACCTAACCCTAATCTTAACCATTCTGTGTATAATGTAGTTACATGTTATTACAGTTTGTTTCACAGTGTATTACATTGTACTTAATGAGGGAGATACAATGTAATTAAAGGCTATGTCAAATAAAATGTGACCAAAAAATATAAAGTCTGCAATGGTGTAGGGCTTTTTATCTACATGCAACTGTAGCCATAGCCATACAGTTACTATTGTTTATTGGTTTGTTGGTTGGTTGTGGCTGCAGTGATTGTTTTGAAGCCACCGACTTATTAAGGGGTCCGTGCAGTGTTGAGTAAAGTTGTGTTTTAGGTAATTAAGTAATAGGCAAAATATACTATCTGTCATTACACATTTGGTCACCATCAGGAATACCGCTGCTAAATCGGACAGAAGCCAGACTTACTCACATGGAATGAAGAACAGCAGGTGAGAATGATCAGGGACAGAGGAAGCAGAATCCAAAATAGTGATTGAGGACACGACGCCCAGGTGTAGGACAGAACTGGTCTGAAAACATGTTTACGTATATACCAAACAACCTCAATGTGACCTTTAGTACAACGACACTATTGAAACTTATTTACTGTTCAATAAGGTAAATACAAAAAACACATCTTAATAGCTTTTCACATGCATACAAGTCTATTGGTGTATTGCTGAATACCCCTTTCTCCTTCCCACACCATTACATTTGCACAGTTTTTATGCAGTACATTTAGTTCAGTGGGCAGACAGGGATAAATAGTTTAGAGCTTGTCTAATAGAATTTCAGTGAAAGAGAGAAGAGTACAGTAAAAGTACACAGTGCATTGAAAGAACACAGCACTTTTTAAGCAAATAAGTAACAAAAATAAAAAATATGCACGCTCTGCTGAAAACTGTTATATTTACATAGATAGTGATATTCTACAAGAGTGAAGTATGAGGTAGTTTATTTATTTTTTTGCGTGATTTATGGGCGAATTACCAAAATAACTACAGGAAATTTTCACTGTAAACTTTAGTGTAGCAACTTTGTATAAACAACTTATAGGCTCCAAAACAGATTCTCTAAAATTCTTATATTTGCGATACCGCCTAAGGCCTCTTTTCTGCTTCACTGCACAATGATGAGTTAGCTAAACAAGGAAACTCATAACTCCTCGAAAAATACAAGGTAAGAATGACCACTTGCCTTTGCCAGTTACAAAATGCAACAGTGTATGCATCACATACAATAAAATCATGTTTTTCATAGGGATGCACAATATATTACATTGCCGTTAATGCAATATGAGCAAAAATGTATCACAAAAAATGTATTGTAAGATTTTGGAACATCAAGGTCTTTTAATCTAATCTAGGCTTGAATAAAAATGTGTTGTGACTAAAAACATCTATTTTAAAGTCATATTTTTGTCTAGATTTCTGAAATTTAGTCCTACATTGGCCTCATCTTGAAGCAACTAGAACAGGGGTGCTCAAACTACGGCCCGGGGGCCAAATGCGGCCCGCAGAGCGATTTTTCGTGGCCCTCAGGCTTATCTCTCAATTGGCCGAAATTGTCTTTTTTACTACATAATCCAACTTAAAGAAAGCATTCACTGTCTAACATGGTATTTTCTCCCACATTTCTGTGTGGTTATACTATAGAGAGATATAAGTGAAAAACCCTGCCAGATAATATGTGTCCAGTAAACAGACACAGCCAAACCTGAAAGAGAGGCCATCCTCGGTATTCATTTTTGACAATGCGGCCCACAGTAAAAAAGGTTTGGACACCCCTGAACTAAAAGAATCTGCTTTATTAATATAAAAGCATGCACCCCTAGTTTGATCTGTTGAGTTGGTTGCTGTTACATTTGAGCAGTCATCCACCAACCCTTTACTTGAACTCATCTCAACATCTTTCATCCCCCCCAGTAGACCGGTGTTTCCTGTGCCATGAACGAGGGAGTTTTGAAAGCGAGTGAATCAGAGGAGGCGGTTGAAGGGGAGGGGTGAGTCCCTATAAGAGCAGCAGCATCCAGCCTCCACGTAGCCAGAAAACCAACTGAGAGTGAGCAAGGAAATCATACGGGACCCCGAAGCACCCACAACATCAACTTGACACAGGTAAGACACGGGGCACCCATGGGAGAGGGAGGGGGTACTGCTTGACCTTTGACCCTGGATGACAAATTTTCATTGTAATTGTATTTATTATTTCAAGTTTAGTTTAGATTTTGTTTTTGGCATTCTGGTATTTAATTCTGGTACTACCTTTTCAGTTACCCTTTTTAGTGACGCCCCGAATAGTGTCCTTACAGGTGAAAGCATGTAAAGATTTGACCATTATAGTAATCTGCTGACCTTTTAAGAGCTTGATTAATCTTCACAATTATATGTTTGACCAAAATCAATGCGTCACCTTTTAGAGCAGAGCTGTTTGTCCAGTAACATTGGACATAACAACTAGAAGGTAAATATATACGTGTGTGAGTGAGTTATGCACTCACTCGAGAGGGCAATAGGTGAACAGAGTGAGTCCAGTGATAT
The DNA here is from genome assembly GCA_036025475.1 of Philypnodon macrostomus. Taxonomy (NCBI): domain Eukaryota; kingdom Metazoa; phylum Chordata; class Actinopteri; order Gobiiformes; family Eleotridae; genus Philypnodon; species Philypnodon macrostomus. Next base: position 9,099 of record JAVQKC010044348.1, read on the forward strand.
TTAGAGTCATAAGTGGTCCGTCTTGATTAGTCATGAATCGTTCAGGCCTGATGTACTGCTGTGCTCCAGTATTTTATGAATGAATGCCATTTCAGAAGCTGGTGATCTTTATGTTTGTGTTTACACAGCTGTAAACAGTTACTTTGACCTTGTTAGACTTACTGAAATGATTATATTCTGTAATAACCCCATAACTTGTAGACCTAAATATAATACAATATGATTAATCTATAGAAGCTTTGACCTTGCACAACAGGTATAATTGTGGAGATATGTCCTCCTTTAGGCCATATAGTATATTTTGATCAGAGCATTTCTTATCATTGTGTATATCATCTATTGCAGAGTTCATTGATTTGTTTAATCCTAATTTCCCCCACAGGCCTCTGGGACGCTGACACTCATGACCTTCAGTCACATCTGTAACATTTTAAAATTAATAATATAACATTTATCATTTATAGAAATAGGTATTTATCATTTTAGTTTAGTTAGTGTACTGTATTCACCCGATTCAGTCACTTTGGTGTAACACTAATCCCCCTAATGTATTTTTTTTCATGAAGCATATATTTTATAATGTATCTTTTGCAGTCCTCTTTCAGAGATCCAGTAGTTTTTCACTTGCACAGCTCATTAGGTTTATGTAAAAACTTCCTTGACCCTATAGGAAACCACTCAGATCCGAGGGCTGAATGTGGGAAAGAGAGAGTGAATAGGGATTACTTTATGGCAGTGGTGGTGTGTACAGCTCTAGTGGCTGTCTATAAGTATACATTGTTCCTACCTCATCAGGGGGCTGTTCATCTGTTTGAACAACCAACACATCAATGATCATGTTTTCCACTGGTCCACTGTTGGCCCTTTTCCCCCGTTTCTATAAAAACAAGCAGCATCATTTCTATGTGTTAATAATGGACTATAATGACCACTTCACTCATAATTAGATGGAGTAATATTGATTTTCAGAGAAGTGTGTGTGACTAATTTTGTGACTGTATTGACAGCTTTGATATTGTAAGCTAATATAGAACAATAGACAGATGTGTATACGTATTTAAATGGAATAAGACATTTACATTTAAAGAGCAAGATACTTTGTTATATTTATATAGTCATTGAAGAAAGTGGACAAAAATGTATGACATGTTGACAGCTCTAATTGTAATTAGAAGTTAGAATTTCATTATGTAATTGACTACAGTGTACATCATATATGCAGGCATTACAAATCTAACTGAAAGTCTTATTTTGACATAATAACTAACTCATTATTATTTCCTTAACAGGTGACAAAATGAGCTGATTAGCTCCATTCTTTCACAAGAGGCACTGACTCAGATTTGGTCAATATATAAACTACCAACTACGTTTGTGTCCAAACATTGTAAAATGGATTTGCATAATATTGAATGTCACTGTGTCACTAGTGGGATAGGTCATATGGATGAAAAAGCAAGCTGATCATTCATCACAATATTTTGTGTGTGTGTGTGATTTTTTAGAATAATTCTATATACAATATTTTAAATATATAAAACCTAACAATAACCTGGCATAGTGGAAGTTGCATTTTTTTAACAAGGTTTTAACCTTGTTAAAAAAATCAGATCAGATGAGAAATAACTCAATCAGTTGCCTACCAAAAATATGTTATATATTGGCCAGGCTCTACTTCATTGACTGTTTCAACTATAATCAAATTCTGTGTGCTGCATTATATAACAAGCATCCTGAAAAAGTGGTGAGGAGATAAAGACGGTGATACTCTTAATCTTAAAGATCTAATCTAATGTAAAGGATTCGATTACTGAGATAGTGTGTTTTTTAAGTAAGGCCAGAGACAGGTTAGGTATTTTAATCTATTTGAGCCATGACAATTCACTCATAGGCTATTGATCTGTAGCCCACAATCAATGACCAGAGTTACCAGCCAGCTATCAATACGTTAAACAAAGACCACAATGTATTTTGAGTGGGCATGCGACAGGTTGTCAGTCAAAGGGACATTTTTGACAGATAAATGTGGTCTGTTCTCTTCCTCTGGGCGAAAAAACAAAGTAACATTTAATTACCTGTCAAACCAGCTCATCAACCAACAGTCCGTGATTATGCTTTAATTAAAGATTTTTTTAAATGTGCCTGTCCTCCTGCTGTGTGAAGAGCCACTGTTCTTAAATCCAAATTACATTGTAGCTCTTATCTGATAGAAAATGAACACTCCTCTTCGCTCTTCTATGGCCATGTTCTACTGTTATGGTCCACTCCGCAGCTTAGCGCTGAAAAAAACTGTCAAAAATGTAATGTATGTACGCCTTGTGTCCAGCCACGCGTGAATAATCCGGCTTTAGGACACTTTGCGGACTCCGAGTCATTTAGTTTATATTGCCCTTCTTGATGGGAATGGTTGGAAAAACAATGGAGAAACCATTGCAAACCCTCATGGGAAATTTGTTCAAAGCAGAGGATTGACTGCCCCCCTTGTTGACTACAAACTTGGTTTAATTGTTCTTTTAGTGGTGGTAGATGTCAGAATGTATTTTTGGGGCAAGCTTTATTATATATATATTTTTTTGCTATTAACTGGTACAATTAGGGCTGCACGATATATTGCAATATCTGTAACACAAATATTTTTTTTATTGCAATGATGTCATGGTCTTTAATCTGATTTACACAGTTAAAATTTAATGAAAATGTATAAACTCAAATCTTCATCTAGTCCAGCCATTCCCAAAGTCAAGAGTGCCGTGGCCCCGTTATATATCCGAAAATCGACCGTGGCCCCCGAATCTGAAATCTTAGTTCTATTGAAAACATGGGAAACAACACTCTCTGGTAACTATAAATAGCTCGACACAATATTTGATTAAATATGATTTAATTTTCAACATTTTTGTTCGTCATTTCAAGGTAAATTTCTATTTATGGACTTAATGTAGGGGCTCTGGGGACCCCAGTTTGGGAATCACTGATCTAGTCCTTTGGCCTTGTATTAGCTTTTTTAGTTTTCAGTTGTGATTTTGAAGTAATTTTACCTATACTTACTTTTATATAGCAAAAAATATTATTGTTATTGCAAATAGCAAATCTTTTTCTCATATCGTGTCGTCCTGGGTCAATTGTAGGCCTTTCGTCCTTATTTTGAGGTCAATGTTACGTTGTTCCCTGTTTCTGTTTACATCAAACCAAACCTTGGTCTATATATGTTTGATTTAGGAAACTCACTGTAAAAAGAAAATCAGGTATAAGTTTTCTTTCCACATTTCTCCATATCCGTCTTGACCGTACACTGTAAATGTAAGACCCCCTTAGTGAGAGAGACCAGACACTAATGACTTAATTAACTGGTTTATTTAATGGTTAATCAGTTAATTAAAACCGTAGTAATTGGGTTGAAGAGCTCTCCAGAGAACCCCGGAAGGTGTCAGAATTAGACCACTGCAAGAATCCAATGCAGAAAGATCTTGCTGTCCATTTTGTGACGTTTCTTCTTTAGGTTCTCTCTTCCTGGGTTGCTTCACCAAATCATATGGCTTCCAGATGTGCTTCCTGACATTCCCCTTTACATTTCATGGCTTAGGTCATAAAGAGGACTCTTGTTTCTGGAATCTTGTTACAAAAGAGTTCAGATGTCATGGACAAGAGCATACCAAAACAGTACATCCAACCATAAAGGTGCACTATATTGTAAAAATATAATATGATGATTTTATTAAGCATTTGAATTGTATCATGATTTTATGACATAGCAATGCACATACAATCCAATGACCAAAGTCTACTATTAGTTTTCATTTTTTAATTAATATGAACCCTGGCATTGTTACAGTAAAAATGATGGTGAAGAGCAGAGTATATATATCAGATCATCATAATATCACAATAAAGTCTTTTATTGCCATTTCTCACACACTCCCTACATTCTACTGTATTTGTCACATCTGAGAAATAAATTTGATGATTTGATGATTCATGATTGAATCAAATATAAGTCTTAAACTTCATTTTTGAATGGGGGCCACAGATGTGCACACATGTGCCACTTGCCTTTGAGGGACACAAGCGCCTTCATGCATTACCTGTATCAATGGATGTCAGTGGAGAGTGAGGTGCATTCTGGACAAATGAGCTGAACCCAAGCTGTCCAAATCTAGGGGCCATCTGGCAATCTCAGCCCACCTCGTCGAGCATTCCTTCTGCCAGAGCCACTCCTATATGTCCTCCAAGTCCTTGTTCTCAATATAAAAATATAATAATCGAATAATTAATCAAAATGAGATTTAATGTTTCAGTCGCTGCCTAATTGTAGTTAGAGCAGAGAGAACGTGCTCAACAATCAAGCTTTTATCAGTTTTTAATTACTCTATTGCTTCAGACCAGTCTAAAATACAGTGGTTATTAAGATAAATAGTTGGCTTTAAAAATAATTGTGAATTCCTTGTTTCAGTTTGTGTGCTACAGTGTGTTTGAAATATCACAATGTCGTTTGGGTGCGTTGTGCATTTAGCATTTTGTAAGCTTGTAATGTCAGCAACAAACAGTGACTCAAATTGTCGCCAGAGGCATTAATCGAGGCATCAATTAAAGGAGTTAACGAGTTTGTTAAATGAGATGAAAACTCTCAGCGTGTCTCTGACGTCAGACTGCACACTCATGGCTGTCCCTAATAGAATAAGGTCAAACCACTTTAGTTGTTGGCACATCTTACTCCATTGCATTCTCTATTGGCTCCCTAATAAAGTCCAAATTAACCTTGCACTGACCACATAATTAAATCTGTCATAATAATATAGGCCTACAGTATGATTATTGTAGGCACATTTCTTCTGTTAAAAAGCGCTGCATATAACTCCATTGTTCCCCCGCCTAAGGCCCATAGTTGCTAGGCTAGAATCTACAAACCAATAGGTCTATTTGATACATTTTAGATTATTAATATGCATGTTTTTTGTGGTATTTTTGCTCATGTGCAGGTGACAGTGAAATGATGAAGACTGTGGTGGCGCTGCTCCTGCTCTATCTGTGTGATGTTGGACAGAGCGACTGTCAGGCGGACTGCGTCTCCTGCAGCAACTTACTGCCCAAACAGCTCAGCTTCAACACCATGGTGAGTTCATTTACAGTATATGAAGGATAATGAGCTAAGCTTAAACGTACCTCAAGAAAATACAATTTGTGTATTTTTGGTCAATTCGTTCAATTGTTTTTTGCCATTTGAGTTTTAATTGGTTGTAATTGATTTATTTCCAGAGGCATGTTTGTCTCCCTGTCTGAGATACAATACATAGTGCCTCAATTGACTAGTTTAATCTCGAATTTTTTGCATTAATTAATTCAGTTTGTCCCTTGTCCCAGGTTTGTCTCATTGAGTGTGAAGGCAACGTCTCCCCTGCTTTTACGTGGGACTTCTGCCGTAAAACACTGCTCTCACCATTGTCAACTCTGAGTGCCACAACAAGAAAGAGATCTCAAGAGGAGGTTGAATCCCTTTTTCCAGGTGATGATGAGGAAGAAGTAGAGAGAGGTCTGCTGCTGCCAATGGCGTTACAAAGATTTGATCATGTGGCCCAGGCATTTACGATCGATGAGAGCGGAGTCGGTGACAAGAGCAGCCAGCTGAGCACGGCCTACAATTCCCAGAATGCCTTGTCTCTTGAGAACAAATATGAGGATGAGGCGGGGCCAGAAGAAGGAGATGCTGATGTGGCAACAAGAGCTCAGGGTAATGTAGGGCTTAGTGTCTCAAAGAGGTTCGGAGGATTTGTTAAAGGGAGACATGGCTACAGGAAGTTAGTGTCCCCGGGAAGATCGTACCAGAAAAGATATGGGGGTTTCATTGGGATCCGAAAGTCGGCCCGCAAGTGGAACAACCAAAAACGCTTTAGTGAATTCTTGAAGCAATACCTAGGGATGAGTGCTCGAGCAACTGAGTTCAACAGTGTGTCAGAAGACCTCTCCTCACAAAATGAAATTTAGCAGGGATCCTCTTTATGCCTCTTACATGAAAAGTATTCCCAGTGTAACTTTGGTTGGTTTTGATCGCCAACAGCAAATCTAAAACCTCGAGTGTCCCTAAGTGTCCACAATGTAATATCAATATATCCCAATAAAGCCTTAATGAAATCTTTAAAAATATATTTCCATTATTACATCACAGGGTTGTCACTTAATCAATAATGCTTATCCAATTGAAAAATGACAACCCTAAATGCTCACATAATAACTAATTTGGCCCAAGCGCTTAATTAACTTCCTCAAAGCTATCTTGCAATTTGGGAATTCTTGAGAGTAGGCCTACAGGCATTGTTTTTGTTGCCCTTGCTGCTTGCTTTATGGATAAAATACTATAATGTCACAATACAGTATTCTGGTTATGCTGGTATTATTTCTGTTTTGACTGTATGCTATACTGTATTTGTTTTCCTGTCAGCGCCATCTTATGACAAGACTAAACTGGATCAGATTGTGTTTTTATGTGAGTAAAAATACGATCTTAATAAAGTATAGTAGAAGTGGGCCTTTGTGCAAAAGCAGGATTTTATGTAAACGTCAATCAAATGAACTCTTATTAATCAAACACATCTGAGTGAGTGCTACTTGGGTAGATTTTTGTTTTTCTGTTGCAGATTAAAATAAAATAAAACAGGCACTTTAATATAAGCTAAATATTTACAAAATGAAATGTGCCAAATTGTGTAGGTGCAAATCACATCTGTCTAGCTCTTACATCCAGGTGTTTGAACAAACAGTAGACTATATCTTTTAAACTGTAAAGTTGTGTGTAGTGATTTGTTGTCCAAGATGAAATCTGTAAATAGCTGGATTTAAATAATGTCAATAAAATAGTTTACTATTTCCTTTGTGACTTGTCATGCAACAAATGATTCTGTGTCTTGGGGTATTTTATCGTATACATTATACTGTAATAATAGACTACACGTTACAATAGGCTATTCAATAGGCCAATGGGATTAAATTGATTATCCCGTTTTCAACTAAACCAAAATTGACGGTCAGACAGCGCCACTCTGTGGCCATTTATAAACTACATAAAAAGCCAATAGGACTCTGTGACTATTTATAAACTACATAAAAAAGCCAATAGGACTCTGTGACTATTTATAAACTACATAAAAAAGCCATTTGGACACCAGTATACAGAGCTTTAGAAGCTCTTTCTGATTTAGCCTACCGGCCCCTTTCCATGACTGTGTGCGGTGAAATAAAATAATTACATGAGTTTAGACATCTACGACATCTGCGTATTGTAATGTTTAAGGAAATGTAATGAAATAAATAAACAAGCAAATCAAAAAATAAATATAATAAAATAATTGTAACAGGAAGTTTTAAAGTTGAAAGGCTTATACCGGAAATGCTGTTGTTGAAACAGCTAAGATAACTTTACGGAAATCTACACCCAAACAAGAGTTTAGTGATATCTTTCAGACTTTCATTTTGTATTGTGGACTTAAATAATAAAAACACCTGACTTGAACTTATTTGGTGAGTGTTATACTGTTATATGAAAAATGAGGTCGTGTGTTTAATGTTTAGCTAGGATGTAAAATTCATATGATATTAGCTAGCTTCTCGGTAGCTTATGCTGTACATGTTAGCTTTTAGGAAAAACTACTTAAAAAACTACTAAATATTGCCCTAGCAGCGCAATTTGCAGAGGCAGGCTTTGTATTTCAACTCTTGAACGGACATTGTTGCGTGTAAGGTAGCTAAGCTAGATGTTATAGCAGAAAGCGCTATATTTTGGGGCTAACAGTAAAGTGAAATGGGTGTAGAATGACAGCTGAAGGTCTAACTGATCATGTGTTAACCTTTTGGGTTGCCAGGTCACTTGTGTGTAGTAGTTGTATTGTAGTCTACGTCAGTCTAGCTAACCCAGCAAAGTCACGTTAGCATAAAGAAGTACGGCTGTAGTACATGAGGCTATAACGGGTAACCACCTTCCTCCTCTAATTTTTCTACTTTTGCATTTTACAGAGGACACAGCTATGTGCAGCTGTGTACGGGGCTCCAGGGCCCTAGTCCCTGCCATGCTCCCCAGGCTGCTGCTCCCTCAGGCGGGTCACAGATTATCTGGCAGGACTCTCTGGACCTCTCCTACCAGTAGAGCTGTCAGTGGAGACTCCCAGCTGCTCCCACTGCCGGGCCAGGCCCGTGTGGTAATCTGTGGTGGGGGGATTGTGGGGACATCAGTGGCCTATCATCTGGCCAGGTTGGGGTGGACTGAGATTGTGCTGCTAGAGCAGGGCAGGTGAGGTTGAGACTGGTAATATTTTTGTGAAATAGAATGTAAGAAAGAATAATATGAAATATTCCCTGCCTTCACCCGTTTGTCCTCTCTTACTCCAGACTTGGTGCTGGAACCACCAGACTGAGTGCGGGCATTGTTAGTGTTGCCAAGCCTATTTCTATAGAGTGTCAAATGGCAAACTATTCCAATACTCTGTATCAGCAGCTGGAAGAGGAGACAGGAGTAAAAACTGGTCAGTCAATTTAAACCTGCAATATTATTTATCTGACACTTCAGATGTAAGTATAGAATGTGTACTTATGTTTTAGGGTATGTGAAGACTGGTTCTTTGTGTCTTGCTCAAAATCAAGATAGATTCATCTCTCTGAAGCGCTTGGCCTCCAGGCTAAAGTAAGAACATATATGTGTCAGTAACCTGAAGGACAGGAGAATTTTGTGCCTAATCACACCATATTTCTTTCATTTCAGAGTAATGGGTATCAACTGTAACATAATCAAGCCAAAGGATGTAGCCAAACTAAATCCACTTGTTAACATTCATGACCTGGTGGGGGCACTCCATCTTCCTGAGGATGCAGTGGTTTCGTCACCTGCTGTTAACCACGCACTTGCTGTGGCAGCAGCTGGACAAGGTTTGGCACTTATGTCTTATTTTAATTACTACAGTAAGAAAACTCTAAATGTAGTTGGTGTTTGTTTGAGTAACATGTTCTGTCAAGGTGTCCAGATTTTGGAGCGAACCACTGTCCAACAGGTTTTGGTGGAGAAAGGCCATGTGACGGCTGTAGAGACGGATCGGGGCTCTATTGAGTGTGAATATTTTGTCAACTGTGCTGGACAGGTATGTTTAAATATAATAATACAGTACTGTAGTTTATCTTGTTTCTTGTTCACAGACCACTTGTGTTGTTATGTTTCAGTGGGCTTATGAGCTGGGCCAGGCGAGTGAGATTAAAGTGTCTGTCCCACTTCATGGATGTGAACACTTTTACCTCCTCACCAAGCCTCTGCAAGATCAAGTTCAACCCAACACACCAGGTGTGAGGGAATATATGGGGACATTATTGTTTCAAAATAGTGTAATAAGATTTTCAAGCATAATACATTTTGAGCATGCGTGAATTTATAATTTTTTTGAATTTCCCACCTGCAAATGTTCTTAAGCTAAAGGCAATTTTGGCAAAATTGTTCTTCACAAACATCCAGACAATCAAACAAGTGAAATAGACCATGTTTTGTCATGGTTTGGGGTGGGGCCTCTTAATTGCCCTTGAACAATATAAAAACCCTTAGAAATCACGCAATGTCTAATTAAGGTGCCCGTTGGGGCCATAGCAGTTGTGGCAGAGATATGGGGCATTTCACCGATATACACCTTGCTATCGGGGACGATGGCGTGGGCCTAGTTTATAATGCATACCTGAGTTTCAACAGTAAACATTTAGCTTCTATACTACATTTGAACATCTTACTGTTGCATTGGGACATATTAAGTTATAAAGATGTAAAATCATATTTACCTGAAAATGACAGTTGCCTTTTCATTTCTGTGAGGGAACAATGCTGTTCCTGAAATCGAACCCTGCTTCTCTGGCCATAGTCAAAAACCTTACCACCTGAGCTAAACTACCATATGGACGAATGCAACTTCTTTTGGTAGTTCAGTGTAGGCTAGCCTATGTATATAATGAAATAATATAGATACTGCATTAATGATTTATAGTTAATAATTTTTAGCTTCCTTTTTTTTTTTTTTTTTGAGTGTTTTTCTCATAAATCAATCCAGAGCCTGCAGTCTAAACTGAGGACGAAAGCTCCTTACAAATCCAAACACAGACGCACAGATCTCTCAGGAGTGTCAACATTTGTGTGTAACACTAAGAGCCTTTAGCACCAGAACATTTGCAGGTAGGTCATTTTCCACACATTACAGACACAGATACGTGTTCCACACAGATCCTATTACAGACAGATCTTATTATGGGTGCACTATAAATCTTTTTGTCCCCATAGGAATAGATCATGAGAGTAAGCATGACCCGTTTGCCTCTAAACACACTGTGTCTCTTCTGTTCAGTGATAATCGATATGGATGGCAGGATTTATGCACGTTCTTGGCAGGGAGGTTTTCTTTCTGGGGGGTTTGAGAAAAACCCCAAACCCATTTTCACCGAGGGTCGCAACCAGCTGGAGATCCAGAATATGCAGGAAGACTGGGACCACTTTGGTAAACTGACAGCTGTAAAATGTGTTCTATTGGAAAACAGCCAAGATGATATAAAAGTTAAATACACCCATGGTTTGACTAAATATACATTACATTACATTACATTACATTATTATATAAATATGTCACCTTCCTTGAAGCATATATCACCATACATTGTTGCCTTTATGTAGAAAAACCTGTTGAGCTTTTTATTAAACAGAATGTAATGGACTTGTGCCAATGCATTAGCTCTGCTTTGTAAACAAATATAGGTTTTGTTTATGTTTTGTGCTTTGCTTGCAGAGCCCATGCTGAGTGCCCTTCTGAGGAGAATGCCCAGTCTGGAGACAGCAGAGATTCAGCAGCTGGTCAACTGTCCTGAGGCATTTACCCCCGATATGCGCTGTCTTATGGGGGAAACGCCTGGAGTTTCTGGTTACTACGTGTTGGCTGGAATGAACTCTTCTGGATTGGCTTTTGCTGGAGGAGCTGGAAAGTAATACATTTTTCAGAAAACCACAAGTAACACATTTGCTAATTCTGTTGTCCATTACAATTTTTTTAACTTATTTTCATTGGCAGTAATTATTGTTGTTTATTGTACCTGCCAGACATTAGCCAGTAACGTGTTTTTTATATTAGGTATTTGGCAGAATGGATGACGTATGGTTACCCCACTGCCAATGTCTGGCCTCTTGACATCAAACGCTTTGGTAACCTGCAGAGCAGCCGAACCTTCTTGCGACACAGAGTGATGGAAGTCATGCGTAAGTTTTTTTCTTCATATTTTTTTTCTTGCATTTTGCATCTAGGAGCAGAGGCAATCATTGATGCATCTTAAATGTGATTGTGTACAGCTCTGCTGTATGAACTGAAGGTCCCACGGTGGGACTTCCAGACTGGACGTCAGCTGAGGACTAGTCCCCTGTATGACCGTTTGGACACTCAGGGAGCACGCTGGATGGAGAAACATGGCTTTGAAAGACCCAAGTACTTTATTCCACCTGGAAAAGGTGACACAGAGACACATTTTAATGCAGTGTATGATGTAAATAACAGAACAGTGTATTCACTTTCACTCACATTGAACCTTTAGATCTTCTTTCACTGGACCAGAGTAAAACCTTCTATAAGCCAGACTGGTTTGACATTGTCGGAGCTGAAGTGAAGTGCTGTAAAGAGGCTGTCTGTGTGATTGACATGTCATCTTTTACAAAGTTTGAACTGACTGTGAGTCATTTATTTGCATTGCTTATACAACATATATATAACATTTTAAATTGTGGAACTTTATCATATCAATGCTCTTTATTATACTACTGCCTCTTAGACTTGTTTTTTCATTTACAATTTTGTATTTATTAACAGTCAGCAGGAGACCAGGGCCTCGAGCTGCTCCAACATCTATGCTCAAATGACCTGGATGTTCCAGTCGGTCATATTGTACACACTGGGATGCTAAATGAAAGGGGAGGCTATGAGAATGACTGCAGTGTGGTTCGTGTCAGCAAGAACAGGTTTGGAAATACCAAACAATTACAGTATACGTCAACATTAATGCAACGTCGCATGAATAAACTATTTCTTTTGTTGTAGCTTCTTCATAGTGTCTCCGACAGACCAGCAAGTCCACTGTTGGTCCTGGATCAAGAAACACATGCCCAATGATCCACAACTCCACCTAGAGGATGTCAGCTGGAAGTACACAGGTGGCACAAACAATAGAGAAGACTTGCTTCTTGTAATGTGCTTATGGGTAGAACAAATAATTATTTATGTATTTGTTGTGCTCTTGTATTTCTAAAAAGCTCTAAATCTGATTGGGCCACGTGCAATGGATGTTCTGGCAGAGCTCTCATATGTTTCAATGACACCTGACCACTTCCCCTCCATGTTCTGCAAGGTACAAAACTGTTGAATGTAGTATAACAATGACTATAATGTGGTTATTACTGGCATAATATTTACTATGTGTGTATGTATGAATTTACAGGAGATGAGTGTAGGTTATGCCAATGGTATCAGAGTGATGAGCATGACCCACACTGGGGAACCAGGGTTTATGCTGTACATCCCTATTGAGGCAAGTGTTGTCATTAACTTAAGCTCTTATATGCATATGGTCTGTTTACCGTTTCTCCCTGTTTTTCACAGTATGCTCTCCATGTGTACAATGAGGTGATGTCTGTGGGTCAGAAGTATGGGATTCGCAATGCAGGATATTATGCTTTGCGCAGCTTACGCATAGAGAAGTTCTTTGCCTTCTGGGGTCAGGATCTTGATGCCTTCACTACCCCACTGGAGTGTGGACGAGAGTTCAGAGTGAAATTTGATAAGGTTTGTTTTATTATAGAGACAGTTTGTTTATGATGTCTGTACAAAAAATGAGAAGGAACGGTTTTAGCTACATTCATTTTATTTGAAACTACATTTTGTGCCTTTCATATTTTTGGGAATCAGGGAGATAACCACAGTAGTTGACTATCTGCTTTTTGGAATCTTGGCAAAACATCTGTAACAGTTTGTCAGCCTGTAGCACCTGAAGGCATAACAGAGATTACTTCAGGATGCAACAAAATAGTATTGGACCACTACTTGCAAACTTAATAAACTTTGTGTAGCTATATTTGCAGATGCTCAATGATTGTACGTTGTGTATTAAAAGCCTCCACCTCTCCACTTCCATCAGGGCACAGATTTTCTTGGTCATGAAGCTTTACTAAGACAGCGACAGGACGGTGTGACCAGAAGGTTTGTCATGTTGGTTCTTGAGGACCATGACACTGAGTTGGATCTCTGGCCGTGGTGGGGTGAGCCCATCTACCGTAATGGTCAGCTGGCAGGTACCACAACCAGCAGTGCATACAGCTACACCCTGGAGCGCCATGTGTGTCTGGGATTTGTATCTCCACCACCAGGCCCAGAGGGGCTTCCAACACCCATCACACCAGACTTCATCAATCGAGGGGACTATGAGGTGGACATAGCTGGCCAGCGCTACCCAGCTAAGGCCAAACTCTACCCCTTCAGTTCCCTGTTCACCCAACAGAAACGCCGTAAAGAAGACCTGGAGCTCAGCAACCTTCAGGTCAAGTGAAGTGATAGACGGCTTTACTTTTGCCCCTAATAGGGGTTTTTGTGGCACTCCTTCAGATCACCAAATTCACTCCTGCTAGAACTGCACAGTGTCCAACTATATTCATCTTTATCACACTCGGTCAGAGGGCTGAGTGCACCTTCACTCCTGTCCTTCTGTATCCCCACTTTAAAAAGTGCAATATCAAACAGTTATCAGATGCACCAATTGTTTCATTATCCTAATTTCAATTCTGCAAAGTGCCTTTGTTAAGGCAACATCAGCATGACCTGCTGAGAAATGTCACTTTATTTACAGTGTTTTCCATTTAGAAGAAATTCAAGTCCAAAGTGATGAGCCATGACTAATACAACATATGTTGACAGTTCATTCATTGTTGTGCAATTACATTGTTCATTAGGTGTTTTAAATATGGGTGTGTGACTAAATTGATATATATTCTGACCACTACATTTGAAAATACCAGAGAAGGACAATGTCCTTTGCACTTAAGAAAAGGGAAGCATCTCTATAAACCTGGTCTTGTTTTAAGGCTTCCCATGATTCTCTATTAAATCAAAAGGCACAATTTTTGTGTATAAGGGGGTGTCATGTTGCTGCGTCCAGACAGTTGTTTGTATGGTGATGTAATCTGTTATTTATGTTGTCTGTATAAAGCAATGTGCTTTTAATTATTAGCTCTTGTTTTGGGTATGTAAGTGAATGTGTGAGAACGGTACACTGAGCAAGTCTGTTATCACAGATACTATTTGTACAAGTGAACCATATTGGGTTGTGAAGATTTTGTCAGATCCAGAGTTGGCCTGAGAAAGGGAAGAGTTTATTTACTTTTGCAATAAAGTTGTGTATTTTTGTATAGCTAGTGTGTATGATGTTTGTATTTTTCTCATCCTGTTGGTTAAGTTGTATACTGTGCTTTCCTAAACATGCTGTGCATGTACATAGCAGTAAAGTAGAAAAGTAGCTTCTGCAATATTATAAGACAATTATAATTATTAAATAGAATAGGAGGACTTGTTATTGAACAAAAGGCAGACTGATCCATTGAGTTGAAAATGTACTGTTTAGTAAGAAGTCTTTGACGTAGAGGTTTACGAACTGCATTATAAAACTAATATCAGACTTTTTTATTGTTGGCTAATGCTGCAACATACAGTACAATCACTACTGTGAAGGGCTACTGTTAGTGTTTACTCCAAATAAGATGGACCATAACACATAGTGATTCAGTTGAGTTCTAGTTAAGTTCAGTTCCTTCATTATAAAAGCAAGTTGAATGTAATAGACCTAATAATTCAACCCCACCAATGAATACACTACACTTGTTTAATAAAAACCTTGTTTATACAATCAACAATATCTGATGCACTTTGTTATTTTGATCAAGCATTAAAATATGTTTCCACATAAACCTGAGTGAATGTTACAGCACTGTGACTAGCCCAAGTGAATGTTACTGCACTGTGACTAGTCCAAGTGAATGTTATTGCACTGTGACTAGTCCAACGTAACTGCACTGTGACTAGTCCAAGTGAATGTTACTGCACTGTGACTAGTCCAAGTGAATGTTACTGCACTGTGACTAGCCCAAGTGAATGTTACTGCACTGTGACTAGTCCAAGTGAATGTTACTGCACTGTGACTAGTCCAAGTGAATGTTACTGCACTGTGACTAGTCCAAGTGAATGT
>JAVQKC010044350.1:0-29975 GCA_036025475.1 Philypnodon macrostomus
CGGCAATTCCTTTTTGAGTTATCGCGTTCACAGCTAGGATCTGCGGACGCGGACGCGGACGAACACCGACGTGATTCCATAATATCGGCGACACGCTGTTTTCGCCGATATAATTAGATTATTCTTATTGGAGTAAAAAATCGTAGGTACATATGTCCATCTACACATGTATTATACCTATATGTCCATTTATTGAAATGACTGATGACTGAATATTAACAAACTTCTAAGGGCTTTTATGAGGAAGCAACAACAGTTGAGTGCTCTGAGAGTGATGCAGAGGAACTGTCATGCGTACCTCAAACTCAGGAACTGGCAGTGGTGGCGTCTGTTCACTAAGGTAATGGACTAATACTAGTAATGTCGCAGGTTGTGTCGATAAAATTGATACGTCACGTCTTGTGCTTGTGTAGGTAAAGCCTCTGCTACAAGTGACTCGTCAAGATGAGGAGATCCAGGTGAGAGAGAGCGCACTGCAGAAGGCCAAAGACCAACTGAACCGAGTGGAGCAGGACTACACAGAGCTGGACCAGAAACATGCTCAGGTAAACACTATACAAAGACCGCTTCAGCCACATCAGTCATTAGTCTATTAATCACATATCTTTGTTTGGTGTGTGGCTGTGCAGTTGATGGAGGAAAAGGCTGTGTTGGCGGACCAGCTCCAGGCCGAGGCGGAGCTGTTTGCTGAGGCGGAAGAAATAAGAGCTAGACTTGCCAGTAAGAAACAAGAACTGGAGGAGGTGTTAAGTGAACTAGAGTCGCGATTGGTGGAGGAAGAAGAGAGAGGCGTGCAGCTGACTAACGAGAAAAAGAAGATGCAGCAGAACGTACAGGTAAAAGACGTACAGGTTTTTTTTGTTATGAATGTAAAAGAAAGGGGGCCAGGGGTTAGTGCTCTCAACTCCCAGCAAGAAGATTGTGGGTTCAATCCTCTATGATCTCTCTGGGTGGAGTCTGCTTGCCCTCCCCGTGTTACTGCGGGTTCTCTCCGGGTATGCGTTTTCCTCCCACTGCCCAAAGACATGCATGTATTTCATTAAGGTGTATAAATGTGAGAGTGAATCGTTGTCTGTCTGTGTATGTCTCTTGTCAGCCCTGCGATTAACTGGCTATTGCCTAGGCACTAGACAATGGGTCTTAAACGGGGTACACCCTAGACTCTAGAGCTGATGATGATGACTTCAACATAAAAAACATCACTGAATTATGGATACTGTTATAAATGTGTATTACCTATGTCAGCGTTTATTTATTAGCATTAAGTGTTACCAATGAATCCATGAGTTTGCTTTCTTTTTTTGATTAGGACTTGGAGGAACAGTTAGAGGAGGAGGAAACTGCCAGACAGCGCCTTTTGCTGGAGAAGGTCACACTGGAGACCAAAGCCAAAAGCTTGGAAACTGACCTGGCGAATGCAGTGGAGCAGAGAGATCGACTCATCAAGGTCTTTTATCAGATTTAGTCAATGCATGCATAGA
Organism: Philypnodon macrostomus; assembly: GCA_036025475.1. NCBI lineage: Eukaryota > Metazoa > Chordata > Actinopteri > Gobiiformes > Eleotridae > Philypnodon > Philypnodon macrostomus. The sequence goes on from JAVQKC010044350.1 coordinate 1,482, forward strand.
TCCACAGGCTTAGATTAAACTGCTATATTTATAATCTTTCTGAGCAGGAGAAGAAACAGTTGGAGGAACGTCTGAATGAGGTGACTGACCAGTTAACTGAAGAGGAAGAGAAAACCAAAAGTCTTAACAAACTCAAAAACAAACAAGAGGCTGTCATTGCTGACCTAGAGGGTAATGTTAATAGTGTTGATCTCTACATTTTAGCTGAGTACCCTTAAACAAACAATAGTTGTGCCACTAAAGCTGTTTGATACTAAATTATAGTGGGTATTTCCTGGAATATGGGATATTGATAGATGTTTTTGTCATAATTGCAGAGCGCCTGAAGCGTGAGGAGCAGGGTCGCATGGAGCAGGAGAAGTGGAGGCGGAGGATGGAGACTGAGTCAGTGGATGCCCAGGAGCAGCTTTCTGACCTCGGCATGTTGGCAGCTGAGCTCAAGGGCAGCCTGACTCAGAAAGAGAAAGAGATCACCACCCTGCAGGGCCGGTGAGGGAAATACACCTAAAACCTATATTTTAGTTCTTCCAAGCTTCATCCTTCAACTGTCTGTCTGTTTTACTGCGTCAGTCTGGAGGAAGAGGGAGCACGAAGAGCAGAGGCTCAAAGGGCGCTGAGGGAGGCCATGTCTCAAGTGTCTGAGCTGAAGGAGGAGGTGGAGAATGAGCGAGGGATGAGAGAGAGAGCAGAGAAACAGAGACGAGACCTCGGCGAAGAGCTGGAGGCTCTGAGGACCGAGCTGGAGGACACTCTGGACACCACGGCTGCACAGCAAGAACTTAGGTTTGTGTTTATATCAAATATTATATAAATATTATAATAACTTAGATAAGTTAACTGCTACTTTTAAAGTGACTGACATTTGTTGACACTTTTACTATTGTTGTTGTTAGGTCTCGTCGAGAGGCGGAGTTAAGTGATCTGCAGCGCGGTGTGGAAGAAGAGACTCGGCGACATGAAGCCCAACTCTCAGAGATGAGAGTGAAACATAGCTCTGCTATTGACAGTCTCCAGGAACAACTGGACAACAGCAAAAGAGTAAGAGCATCAGAAAACACTACATTTATTCTGACATTTAATATGTTTACTACCACAATATGCTCTTCCATCAGGCACGCCAGTCCCTTGAGAAGTCCAAATCAGTGCTGGAGGAGGAACGTCTGAGTTTGACCAATGAATTGAAGAGCCTCCAGGCAAGTCGCACAGAGAGTGAGAGAGGCCGAAAGAGAGCAGACAACCAGCTGCAGGAACTTGGCGCCCGACTGACGCAAGCTGAACGAGAGCGAGAGGAACGAGAAGAGCGCATTCACAAGCTTCAGGTACAACACAAAAAAGTTATTTGAATATGAAGTTTATGTGTGAGATTTATAAACTTTTTTAAATGTACTTCTTTGTCCTTTTTAGTTAGAAATTGAGGGTCTCTCAGGCAACCTGTCCACATCAGATACAAAATCTCTTCGTCTTGCTAAAGAAGTTAGCAGCTTGGAAAATCAGCTGCATGATGTACAGGTAAAAACCTTGAAATAGATCCAGTACTATCTTTTATGGACAGAGTGGTTTTATGTCTTTTTTTGCTCTCACAGGAACTGCTGCAAGAAGAGACCCGGCAGAAGCTTGCTCTTGGTTCTCGAGTGCGCACTCTGGAGGACGAGAGAAATGGCCTGATGGAGCGACTCGAGGAGGAGGAAGAAAAAGACAAAGAGCTCAACCGCCAAATCCAGACTCACACACAACAGGTAAAGTGTTTTTATTATAACTCTCTTTGTAAAGTTTGTATGACATTTACAATCTATTATCATCAAAACACCTGCAGTTGGTAGAGCTACGCAAGCAGTCTGAGGAGGTGAACACAGCAGTGGAGGCAGGAGAGGAAACACGGAGGAAGCTTCAGAGAGAACTGGACAGCACACTTCAGAGGGAGCGTCAGAAGGAGGAAGAGAAGGAGAGAGTGGAGCGACAGAGGGAGCGACTGAGAGAAGAGATCGAGGACATGACTCTGGCTTTACAACGAGAGAGACAGAACTGCACCGCTCTGGAGAAGAGGCAGAAGAAGTTTGATCAGGTAATATGTTCATTAAGCAGTTTTTGTGTTTCTCAGTGTATTTTATTATTTTAATGGTCTCCATAATTAATGAGGATAATTCACATTTGTTTCTTCACACGTCAGTGTTTGGCTGAGGAGAAGACGGTGAGTGCTCGTCTGGCAGAGGAAAGGGACAGGGCTGAAGCCGATAACCGAGAAAAGGAGACAAAATACCTTTCACTTTCAAGAGCTTTGCAGGTAAACACAGCGATTTATGCATGTACTTACAATATCACAGTATATGGATGATATGTATGATATAACATTTTCTTTGGGTGTTGCTGTGTGTAGGAGGCCCAGGACCAAAAGGAAGAGCTGGAGAGGATTAACAAGCAGCTCCGTCAAGAAATGGAACAGCTAGTTAACCAACAGGATGATGTTGGCAAAAATGTAAAGACTTTTCACCTTCAGTTTGAAGCACTGCTAAATGATCAGTCATTAATGTCATATCCTGTTGCTTTGGTATCAGGTCCATGAACTAGAGCGAACAAGGAGAGCCCTAGAAACTGAAGCCCAGAATCTGCGAGTTCAAACGCAGGAATTGGAGGAGGAGCTGACAGAGGCAGAAAACTCCCGGCTCAGGCTTGAGGTCACTCTACAGGCGCTAAAGGCTCAGTTTGAACGAGAGCTTAGCACCAAAGAGGAGAAGGGTGAGGAGAAGAGGAGGGCCCTCAGCAAACAGGTAATAGCCTATTCAACGCAGACTGATTCATAGTTTCTCGTGTTGAAGATGATAAGAGTTTCATGTCTTATTCCAGGTGAGGGAGTTGGAGATCCAATTGGAGGAAGAGAGAAGTCAGCGTTCTCAGGCTGTAACGTCCAAAAAACAACTAGAGGCTGAGCTGCAGGACTCAGAGTCACAGGTGGAGACGGCGAGCCGTGGCAAAGAAGAAGCAATGAAGCAGCTGCGGAGGTTTCAGGTACAACACATCATGACACATCTGAACATGGGCTTGATACACTCAGAGCTCTGTAACAATAATGTGTGAATTATAGGCACAACTCAAAGAAACTCTTCGTGAGCTGGATGAAACCAAAATAACAAGAGAAGAGGTGATGTCTCAGTCCAAAGACAGTGAGAAGAGGCTCCAGTCTCTGGAGGCAGAAGTCCTGCAACTCACAGAGGTTTGTTCAAAGAGTTATAAAACAATGATGCTAGTTTATAAGTAAGCAATGCACCTTTGTTTCTGTTCTGTAGGAGTTGGCTGTGTCAGAGAGACAGAAAAGGCAGGCTCAGCAGGAGAGAGATGAGATCGCAGATGAAATGGTCAACAACAGCACTGGAAAGTAAGTCAATATGTCTGTGTTGCAAACTAACAGAACATTTTTTACAATTAACATGGTTGCTAACTCATGTGGTTGTGCAGATCGGCCCTGGGTGAGGAGAAGCGCAGGTTGGAGGCTCGTGTGAGTCAGCTGGAAGAGGAGCTGGAGGAGGAGCAGACTAACTCGGAGCTGATGGCCGAGCGACAGAGGAAGATTGCTCTACAGGTGGAGACTCTGACTGTACAGCTGCAGGGAGAGCGCACGCTGGCCCAGAAGGCTGAGGCGGCTCGGGAACAGCTCGAGAGGCAGAACAAGGAGCTCAAAGCTCGCCTCACAGAGATGGAGGGGGCTGTGAGGGGCAAACACAAGCTCAATGTCGCCGCCCTGGAGGCCAAGATTGAAACAATGGAGGAACAGCTGGAACAAGAGCAACAGTGAGAAGAATATGCATTAAACACACAGTAATGTTATATATAAAGATAAAACATTTCAGATAAATATGTATATTTTCTGTATATCCTAGGGAGCGTGCTATTGCCAACAAACTGGTGCGGAAGACCGAAAAGAAACTGAAGGAAGTGATGATGCAGGCTGAAGACGAGAGGAGACATGCAGATCAGTACAGAGAGCAGGTATGACCACAAAACATGGCATTAAGTGTAAAATAATCATAATCGTATATTGACATATTTGACGCACCCTGCTCCAACACAGGTTGGCAAGTACTTTATCCCAACTAATCCTCCCAGGCAGGCATTTGTGTGTTTGGCAGGAGGGTGGGGTTCACCTGCAATTCAAATTTTAATCCTACAATAACAGCAGAGACAGTGACTCCACTTCCATAACTATCATCAATCTGACAATCCCCGCTGGCCTCTTTGGTCGTCAATAATCAGTCTTTATGTGTTTCGTACTACAGTTGGATAAGTCAATGGTTCGTCTGAAGCAGCTGAAGCGGCAGTTGGAGGAGGTGGAGGAGGAAAACTCTCGCTCCAATGCTCAGAGAAGAAAGTTACAGCGAGAACTGGAGGAGCTGAACGACAGCAGCCAGAGCATGACGCGAGAGATCACCTCGCTCCGCACACAGCTCAGGTGCAGCTCAGGGTCAAGAGTCCATGTCCATGTGTCACTTTATGTTTTCATGTCACTGTCATCCATTGTTTTTAACCACCCCATTAACTTATTATTTGTTTGCTTTGTTTTTTATTCCATCCCTTGTGTCCATCTAACACTGACACACTATCCCTCTGTCTGCACCACACCACTCAGTGACTGAATGGTAAGCAGATAATCAGGTCATAGTGTTTTTATGTTTTAACATTTTTGTGTTTGTTTTAAACTGTGTAAAGGATAACAGTGTCACAAGATACTAATGTAACTACTGAGATATATGTGTGGCCTGACTCACGAATACTCAATCTTACTCATGCCTTTTGGTATTCTGGATCCTAATTATTATTATTACGTGTTAATGTTATGTCCTATATTGTGCAATAGTCCTTATCTAAAACAACACAAGTGAAAAGTATAGTGTAAATGACTTTTATTTACGATGTTAATAGTTAAACATGTTAAATTAAACTTACAGGTCTGTTTGATTAATGTCCTTACGTATGTCTAGGCGTGCGCCCCTGCCCCTGGCGATGCGTGGACGCAGAGCCTTGGTGGATGATCTGTCACTGGAAAACTCTGACTCAGAAGAGCCAGCTCCGTCTCCGACCCCCTCCTCCGGACTCCCAGGGACCCCCACCCCTTCATCAGAAAACAGCCTGGACCCACCGCCCCCGTACAGCCTCAACAACTCAGAGTGATTTTCACCTTACTCACAAAATACATAGAAACAAACGCAAACGCATGAGCCGGCCTCTCTCAGCCTCCACTACTCAGGGGTGAATGAGCTACATGCAGTAAGATACGCACAGACGCTGTAATATCTAATAACCTCACTCAACATATGATGCTCTTTAGAACTTAAGACAAATGCAGAATACATCAGAAATAAATATTTTGTAACTGACTATGACAAAGGTAAACAATACCATTTCTACAATGTTCTACTTAAAAGCATTTCTTAGAGCTACATTTCCTGTGTATCCAGGGAATATACATTAGATTTACTGCTGTAGAGTTTATAGAGCAGAGTCTTTTACATTAAGAGGTATTTTAAAACTAAGCCATGTTTGACCCTTTGATAAAGAGGAATATACTGTCGGTACAATCTGATTTAGCAAAGGGCTGCAGGAGAGGAAATACTTCTGAAAGGTCTGAAGACAATCTCACGGTGCTCCATGGATTATGTTCACAGACACTGGATTAACTCTACTGCATCATCTGCTTCAAATTTGATTAAAAAAAAAAAAAACACCACTATAATTAAATAAAAAATAGATTCAGATGTTTACCAACAATATCTTATTGGATCATTTGACAGAGTTTGGTTACAATTATTGCCAAAAGCAAATGCATTTATAATGTATAACATAATAATTTGCCTCAGCTGTCAGAACTGGATAACTTTTATGCTACACATTTATTTCCACTGTTGTCAAAGCTTAAGGTGGTATGCTTAAGGTGGTCTGTATGTCAAAGATGGAAACATAAGAGACACGTTTACCCTCTTAACAAATGAGACAATGGTGACCACAGATCCCCTTTGTAGCCACGGGACAGTTTTGTATTTGTACTAATTACTAGTGTAATTTATTCATTACAAAAGCTTTTGTTTAACCAAGTGGTGGGCGTATGGATGAGAAAAAGGGACTTAGAGTTTTAGTAAACGTGAAGTAGTTAGAGTAGATGATGGTAGGGCTTACTCCTCTTAAGAGACCCCTACATTTCAGTAGAAAATCCCCCGAGCATGAGATTTTTTTATTCTAGTAGCATTAGATGAAAAGACAAAGAAGACAACAGAAATCAATTTTGAGTAAGAAAAAACCCAGAAATGGTATGTTTTGAGTGAATTTGAGTATTGTGTCATACAAACTCCATGCCTTCTTATATTTATTTGAGGAAGTAATTTTTATTTTGGTTTTTATTCCTGGATATCTAAATACAGTATTTTAAGAGGTTATTGTGAAATGTTGACTTGGATGAGAGACAGTGTCTTATTAGGACATCATGCTTTGGCAGAAAAAAGATTGTAATTTTAAAAGGTCATTCCACCAATTTAATAATGCACTTTTTTGTTTTCATTTATTATTCTCACTTTTACATTTTCCCATAATGCAACAGATTTAACAACCACTTCCTGCGTTGTTTTTTCAAAGAGGCTAATAAGCTTTAAATCGTTAAGAAAATATTTGAGATTTCACTATACTACAGTATTCAGAAATTGGTGAAATGCTCTTTTAATTTTTATATTTGGTTAAAGAAAGAAAAAAACTGCTGAAAGAAATTTCTGCATACGTTTTGAATGTTTTATTTTTACTTACGTTTACACAAAGCTTCCTTGTGGGGCAAGGTTAACCAAGAATTTAGTCAGTTACATTTTAACTGCTTCCTCTCGGGCTTTATTTTATGTCATATCTACAGTACTGCTGCAGTAACGCAGACCTCAAACTACTCAACTCAACTGTTAAACCGTGCATGCGCCTGACGGGTCTAATATAGATTATTTGATGAGCCAGGTTTGAAAGAGCAGGGTAGTTGGGTTACGAGTGTGTAGCTACTGACGGCATATATTTAACACCCTGTTAAAGGGTAAAAACTCTTTTGTTTGTATGATCTTCATATTTTAGAAATATGCAAAATGATTTAATTTGAAGCTGTTTTTTAAGATTTTCTGCACTTTACACACTACCAATGGGAGGTTCAACCATATCTCAAAAAGGCTGACCAAGCACTAAAGCCAAATGAACGAACAAGACAAAACATCTATCACTCAATAATTGTTATCATGCATCATTGCAAAGCTGACGTCTTACTAGGTCTTTATGTGAAGATCCATACTTTGAACTGCTGAATACAAACTGACCACATCTGTTTTATTTGTAGCAAGAGCTGAGGCTGATGCTTCTCAAAGGTATTATGTTTCTGTTTGTTTTTTGGCTACTGTGGAACTTGAAGCCTTTTTGGAAAATGTTTTATTGTTTAGCCTTTTTGTTAATAATGCTGTAATTATCAAATGTCTGAATGGGGTTAACTTTAATATATGTCGTTGGTTTTGAAATTAGTGTCAGTGTGTTTTTTTAAAAGCTCCACAAATAGAGATCACCACACAATTACACTTATAACAGATCTATGAAAATAATAAATACTTAGATATTTTGGATCAATCAAACACTGGGAAAGTATGGGGTAGTGTTCTAGTTAAGTTATTGAAAAATTCAATAACACATTTTTCACATGCATACATACAACATACACTCACTGGCCGCTTTACTGGGTACATCTATTTACAGTTCAAATCACTAATCAGCCTCATATCACATCCAACAGCCAATTGATTTAAGTTTTTTTCAGAAATTGATATCTACTAGGAGTTTTCATCGTCTACGATACAATATCCAGTTAGTGGCGGCTGTGTGGACAACCGGGGTCACGGTTCAGCTCAGTCGGTAGACCGTTTCATTCAGAGCTTGAAATGCTTGCGTCGTGAGTTCAACAGTTTTGCCAAATCATATTAAAAAATGCAAAAAGCAGAGGACGGAGACGGGTTAGAGATAACAGAAAAGCAACATTAGCTCAGACAACCACTTGAACACTTAACACGTATGTGACAAAACATGAAGTGGGCTACAGAAGCAAAAGACCTACCTAATAAAGTGACCCGTGAGGAGCACATGCATTTGTGTCAAACTCAGAAACATTGAAGTTGTGTAAAACAATTTCTAAAACATTTGACATTTTTCTGATAAATACCTGCAGACAAAACAAAAAACAGTTTTACAATGTTTCTTATTCTTCATAATAATTTACAAAGTCTCAGTTGAGCATTAGCGTCTTATCTGTAAGGATGTCCGTGAACAGCCAGTCCCCCTCGTGAGGTGGCGTTGGTATGGAACACCGTGGGACATTTTGAGAAGGCGCAGAAAACGACTGTGCAACACCCTCAAACGGGATGGGGCTAGGTTCATATTGTCCAAGAATACATTGACTCTCTTGGATAGGAAGCTGGTATGACATGCATTGATACTTGACAGAGGAGGGCAGCTCACCACTATTTGATGAAGGAAAATCATTCAAGTGCATATCAGTGGGGTTTTCATTGTCGCTAGTGAGCATGGAGCTAATATTTTCAATGGGGACATTATTTGGGGCCACTTCTTGATTGCAATTGTAGCTATAGTCATATTTACACGGACTTCTCTCATAGAGGAAATCTTCCAGCTCATCATCAAAATAAGTCTCTGCATTTGTACTGCTTGTGAACTCCTTGGAGCCAGTGCTGAAGAGATCAATAATATCGGCCCATTGGCTTTCTGTGATGTCCCCAAAGCTCTTCTGGGCTGGTGTACAGGACGAAATATCTGTGAACATCTGGACCGAAAGATCACAAGAGTCGAGCGACAATGGTGAGAGCCCCGGGGAGAAGGGAGGAGAGGTGTCAATGTAACTTGACTCTGCCAAATCTTCTTGAGTGCAGATTGGAAATGCTGAATTTTCATCATCATGAAAGTGCTCTGCCTCTTGATGTAAAACAGCTGAGGCCATTGATGTAAATTCAAAAAGGTTTGGATCAGTCTTTTTCTGTGTATGCTTGTTCTTCCTTGATTTGGGATTCTGTTTCCAAAGATGCCTTGCTTCTGTCTGCTTCTTTCCTCCCATCTCCGTCTCAGTGGAGTCAGTAGTGATGCAGTCCGTTGATTTTGACACCGTGTTTTCATCCACTGGGTTTTTTTGCAGGGGACCGTCTTCTCGCTCAGGTGTGTCAGGCTTCTTTTCATCATCCTTGAAGGACAGCGCAGAGGCCAGTCGATGATTGGCAGCTTCTATGTCTGCAAACTTTCTGTTTAAATCACACACATCCAATTATGACTGTGTGTAATAAACGATATTTCTAGATAAATGTTGAACTGTTGTAAAGGCAGACCCACCTTTGAATCATGTTGTGCAGGAAGCGCCGGTGGTTAACCTGACGTTTAGATGGACGGTTCTTTCGCGGCTTCTGTAAGGTCCTCATCATGTGACCGGCAGCTGAGGTCACAAAGGTGTAAAGATCACGACCCCAGGGCACCCCATGGTCCAAACCGGGCTCTAAACTCACAGAGATGGACGAGTGCATGGCTCCTAAAGAAGTAAAACATCATCATTAAACTACAACGGGGTGGCAGTGGTGCAGTGGGTCGGTGGTTCGAGTCCCTGTCCAAGCACACGCTGTCGTTGTGTCCCTGGGCAAGACACTTAACCTGCATTCCCAATGAATTAATGTGGTGGTGGTTGGAGGGGCTGTAGGCGCCTACTGGCAGCCACCCCCTCTGTCAGTGTGCCCCAGGGCAGCTGTGGCTACACAAGTAGCTTACCACCACCGGGTGTGACTGTGGAGTGAATGAATAATGTAATATAAAGCATCTTTGAGTCTTGAGAAAAAGCGCTGTATAAAACTAATGCATTATTATTATTATTCACTATATTTACAAAATGACCACACTTTGCCCTCAAAGGTCCACTAGCAGAGTCCGCTGTATCATAAGGCAAAGGTAGGCAGCTGCTTAGAGCCCCAAGCTTCCAGGGCCCCATAAATTAAGCCTAAAATATATATGTCTTGGTAATTATTAAACTTAATTTTGTAAATTAGCATTACAAAGCCAATACGCCTTGCCAGTATTCCTTTTTCTCTGTCTGGTTAAGACATCTATTTGCTGTGGACTGACAAATCAAGAGCATTTTCAGGTAGGACCAAATACAGAGGGCCCCCTGCCCATAGCCACCTTGAGCCCCCAAACTTCTACATCCACCACTGTCCACTACATTTCTAAAAGACGGGTAGCAGCAGAAGTAGGCTGTTCACATCACATCGTGTGTTTAAGTCTCAGACAAACAACAGAAGATAGCTCCTAAATAGTAAAATAACGTATGAGATATTAGAGAATATTACAGCATTTCTTAATACTTGTCTAAAACACAATATACTGTTTGTACAGTCTATTTAATTGATACAAATATATTTAAAAGCAAATAAAGCAGATTAATATCAACGAAATGTGCCTACCTTCCTCAGCTCAGACTGTTGTGTCCTCCTCTGGTCCTGCAAAGTGAGTGTGGGTCCCCGACGGTCACCGAGGGACGAGGGCCACTACTTGTCGCCTTTATGCGCGTAAATCAAGTCAAGTGACAAAAACCCTCATCTCTCTTTTCCTGTTTCTGTACAAAAGTGGAGAAGGAAGTGACAAGACGAGACGGACTGAATGAAAAACGACAATAATGCTAAAGTCGAGCGGCTTGTGGGGGCGCGGCGCACGTGCCCGATTGTGTGGCTCACTAAAGACAGCTTGTTAAAATCCATAACGCCACAACACAAACGGTAGAGTTGTGTCGGTTAGCAAGCCCTTAATTGATTCGTTTAAACGCTTTTCCTCATTACCACATTCTCGGAGGGAAGAGCTAACGTCGTTGCTAGTGCCTTTAATTGACCTTTTCCATTTCAATAGCGCACCTTCCAAGAGCGGAGTTTTGCATATCTATGGCAGCAGGTGGGTGAGTAGGCAGCCCTTTGCGCAAAGATTTAAAAAATAGGAAATAAATGACGTTTACTCCTTAACTACACAATTGTTATTTAGTCGTTATAATAATTGTGTTTTGATTGGACAGTTTGTATTCCTGACATTATCAAGTATTCAAAGTTATTAGTGTAAGGTTTCAGGTTTCAGTTTATTTGTCGTATGCATATTCAACACAGGGTCAAAAAAAATGCAATGAAATGCTTTGGATCGGAAGAACCGTTAGACTCGTCATGAAGTACTAATAACATGCAATAATAGTACATGGTAAGAAAAGTGTGCAAAAAATAAGAGATGGGTAAAAATATAATAAAAAGTACAATAATAAAAGAAAAGATAAAAGTACAAAGGTGCAGTAGGATTTAAATAAGGTGTAAGAGTATTTCACAGGTGGTAAAATACTTCAGATGAATTTGTATTGTTTAACAATTAGCCTGTATATATATTATAACGCATCAAATAATTTGCTTTGAGCATTGTATTGAACATGCTGAAAACATTAATTGTGATTTCTGACATTTAGATTAATATGAGGCTGTAGACTGCTGTTGCCATCACAATTTCATGTTTGTTTGAAAGTCCTTTGGTGATGCATTGGTCATTATATATCATTTTGTTTTCTCAGGGGAGGTGACTCTGGCTGCAGCTATTTTTAGTGACACCATGTGCTCCAGAGCAGTGTGTGCACAGCTGTAGTTTACCCCAAGAGCTACTTCTTTTAAAGGAAAGTGGTAAGTTTTCAAAGTTCTCCAACAACGTGCATTGATTTGACTTGATCGGAGTTAATCTTACTGAACATTACATTACTACTATTACTGAATGCAAGATTTGTGTTCTCTACATATGATCCTCATGGCTGATCATTCATTACATGTCTATGCTCGTACTCTTTCAACTCTTGTGCATGTTAGCTTTTGGTTTTGCCTGTTTATGTTCATTCCTTACATTTCATTTGCTCAGTTTTGTCTCGGAGCTGATAAAAGTCTTACACACTGGGTGAACTTTGACCAGATCAGAAGGTACTACTCACTCATCTAAACTGCTTCACACCCACATTACTCCTAAACACACTGGAAGGTAAGTTACACATTTCTGAATATACATAGACACATCTATCTTAATTGAATGTTGTTAGTGACTGTGTCCTGTGTCTCGCTCAGATCATGAAGCGACTCTGGGCTGTGTTCAAATCTCACCCATACATCAGTAATGTTTTGGGCTACACAACGCTGTTTGCCTCAGCTGACCTGATACAGCAAAGTGTGTTGGGTGGCCGGCCATCCAGTACCTCCTCATCAGACGGTACTCTGCAGCCGGAGCACACAGCTGGTGTAGACTGGCACCAGGCGGCTCGAGTAGCCACTGTGGGTTTCTGTTTCCATGCCAACTTCAACTACCACTGGCTAAAAGGACTGGAGCGAATGTTGCCAGGAGGAGGAGCCAGGATGGTGACAGCAAAGGTGGTGCTGGACCAGCTGATAGCGGCACCGCTCACCATCAGTGCCTTTTATATTGGTATGTGCTCTAAAATATGGATGGGCAATATTTTTATTACTATTTTATTTAACCCTTATTTATCCAGGTAAACTGTTTAAGAACCATTTCTCATTTACAGACATGACCTGGCCAAGAGGATGCAGGAATAAATAGAAACATACTGTACATAGACAAACACATGACAACAGGACACACATTTACATTAAAAAGGGTAGACAGTAAAAACAGAAAAAATTATAAAAGTGCTTAAGTAAAACTATATGAAAATGGTTTGGGACTGTCCGCAGGAACAGTATATGGCAATACAAAATCTAATCGTGATATAAAGTTATGACGATCTGTTAATCTGGGATGATCGCTGAATCGTGACACAGTGCATTCATTTATGCTCTGCTTTTCACTGTCTTTTGTACTGTAACAATGCCAGTGTTCATATTTATTTAACTGGATTGGATATGCATTGAATTTATAGTTAAATGGTTTTATGAAGCAGTAGTCTTCTGGGTAAGGCAAGAAAATAAAAGTCAACTAAAGTCATGATAAAACTGAAATCATGATCTTGGCTTAATGCAAATTGTTATATTATATTTGACCACAGAGCCCACCCCTACTCTAAAACTATATTACAAACGCACATATTACAGAAGTCAATTTGACAGTGTCTCATGCAACATGCCTTTTTTGTCTTTAAGGTTTGAGTTTTCTGGAAAACAAGGAAGACCTGCTTGATGACTGGAGGCAAAAATTCTGGACCTCATACAAGGTTTGCATCTAATCTTATGTTACATGTTATACACATAAAAATAGTGTATTTTTTTAAATATCTTTTCTTTTTCAGGCTGGCGTTGTGTATTGGTCAACAATGCAAGTATGTAACATTGTAAATTATTGTTATTTTGGTTTGTATGTTTTCTAAAATTACAGAATAATTGTGGTTTTATGTTACTTCCATAGGCAATCAATTTCTCTTTGGTTCCTCCGGTGGCACGGACAGTGTTCCTGGGGGGCATTGCACTAACGTTTACAGTCTTCCTTTGCCACATGAAACGCCAAGGAAAACATTAATTCTTCTGGATCACATAAAAAGTAGACTTGTCCGGTATTTGTTCTGTGCTACACCAATGTGAATTTTTTTTTTATCAAGACTTTCAATAAACATGCCAAATGTAGTCTATTCATTCATTCATTCATTCATCACCGGTATGACATAGGGTATGAGCATTTTTATTATGAGTTTTTCTTTTTCTGACCACTGCTATCTGATCTGATAAAGGCTGTGAGCCAAAATACTGACTGTGTGTTTGAAGGTAATAATTCCAACTTGTGCACCTCTACAAGCTCTTTTGGTGTACATTGCTTGCATTTGTATACTGTATTTACAAGAAGAATCGATAACATAATAGGCTAAAAAATATTTTGTTCAAATTCAAGTCGCCTGATTAAGATTAAGGCATACTTCAAAATATTCTGCCGTTGGGTTATTATTGTTTATTTATCCTAAGAAAAATCGAATGGCTGTAATAACAAAATAATTACCAGTGGAGGCGCTGCTGCTAAAGTGAGTCCAGTCTACTGTCCAATCACAGACGCGAGATTTCAGGGCACTGTTTATCGCGAGATCTCGGCTCTTCCTTTTCCCTTTTCGCTCTGAGTCCAAGATGGTAGGTGCAGCTAGTGGATTTTTAAAATTGACTATCCGGACTATCCATGATCATCCTCTTTAGTAACATGTTTTGTATCGTATATTACAGCATTTACTGTCCACAAACGTTGTTTCCGATTAAATAAAGTGAAGATTTGGCGTAAAAAGTGCTCTGTAAATCACACCAGCTTACCGTGTTTGCGAGTGATGCCGATATAGCTATTCTTGGGTCAAAGTTACGCCGAAACATGGCAGTATAAAGGTTCGGAAACACCATAAGTGAACAGGACATATTACCTGTTTTCCCGCCATAGTTATGTTTGTTAAACTGAGTACATAAGCCGTTTAGCTCATAATGTGGTACTAGCAATGTCAACGTGTATACCGCCTTATGCTATGAAGCTATGTGCTAGTCAAAGCTGCATGTTTTACTGGTCATTTCTCATTGGACTCATGAGTGACCTGGAAAAAGTTGACACTGTTTTACTGTGGTTTTTCTCTAGGGCGTTGACATCAGACACAATAAGGACCGTAAGGTGCACAGGAAAGAGCCAAAGAGCCAGGATATTTATCTGCGGCTCCTGGTCAAGGTAAAATGAAGTCCTATTAACTGTAAGTATATTTATGTTTCTGTATTTGTCACTAAACACTTGTGTGGCTGTAGTTGTACAGGTTCCTGGCCCGTCGCTCAAATGCTTCTTTCAATAAGGTTGTTTTGAAGAGGCTCTTCATGAGCAGGACCAACAGGCCTCCCATCTCCATCTCCCGTCTGGTAAGATTCACAGACCTAACTACTCTATATAGTGTTTTTTTGTCTTTTGCTCTTGCTTGGTGGTTGGATCTTTTACTAAATACAGTTTGACAGGTCACTAAGTACACTAAACATTCATGATGTATTGCAGTTTCTCTCACCTGGATGTCCTGATTTCAGTTATTCTTTTCATTATCTTTAGATTGTCATGATCAAAAGATGTTTTTTGATATCTTGGTTTCCATTTCTAATACTCATCTCTCAGTGTGTACAGTAGCATTTTTGAACATTTATATGTGACAGTAATCAAGGTCTGTCACTTCCATTTTCAGTGAAGGCATTACTGTATTTAACATTGTAATTAGAACTCCTAACGAGAGGGGCAACACGTTTCTTCTTGCTTCTGTAATTCTTTACGACCTGGTGCTTAAGTAAACTTTATACTGTTAATTTGGATTATTAATGGGACAGTTTTTAGAGCAGATGCTGTCTTTTTTTAGTTTTCTTTAAGGCCACCATGTATATCTGAGGACTTAAGTCATTTTTATGTCAAACTCTGTCTGTGTTGACTGATGTGATTTTGCGCTCTTGTTCAGATCCGTAAGATGAAGCTGCCTGGACGTGAAAACAGAATTGCTGTTGTCGTGGGAACAGTAACTGATGACGTCAGGATTCAGGACATCCCAAAACTTAGGGTATTTCCTCCAGTACAACAATATCTTAAGTGTATGACGTGTCTAGTCTTGTCATAAGTAACATTCATGTATTTCACAGATCTGCGCTCTGAAAGTAACTGATGGTGCCCGTCGCAGAATCCTCAAGTCAGGTGGCCAGGTGATGACCTTCGACCAGCTCGCTCTGGCTTCTCCCAAAGGACGGGGCACAGTGCTTCTGTCAGGTAATTCAATCATTTAGATTGGGCTTTTCCACCTGGGTGTTACCTGATGTCTTGTTCTTCTTGATTCATTTTTAGAAACACTTTTAATTGTGTAATTTAATTTTTTGTTTTATAGAACTTGTACCTCACTCGTTTTGATGTAGAAGCCTCTTGTACTCGATATTAAAATCTCAATTATTCATAAATAACTCAAAAGCAGTGCACTTTATCACATAGTTTTTAGCTGTATGCCAAAGTCAGGGATTTCTCACTTTTTGGCAAACTGATATTACAGCACATCATGAAAGTAGAGATAAGGATATTTACGTAGAACTAGATAGAACATTCTGTAATTTCACCGAAAGGTCTAGGAGCCCTAACTTTTTGTGACTAGTGTACAATTCAAAAGTCATGCTAAATGGCCCACAAAGCCCTGTTTTTATTCCCACAATTTGCAGAAGAATTAAACTGTTAAAAAATGTGGCCTCATTTAGCCCGACGGTTCAGACTAACCGGACCAGTTGCGCGTGTGTGTGTTTTTAATATATCACTCTTTGATGTCAGTAATAGTTGTGCTGTGTTCATTTATACTGTGTGCAAAGATTCACAATGGACATTTTATCTTTAGGACCCCGCAAAGGCAGAGAGGTGTACAGACACTTTGGCAAAGCCCCTGGAACTCCTCACAGCCACACCAAGTAAGAAATATTTTTGATAATGTGGTGTCTTCACAGATGAATTGGAATTGACTTGTCTTATACACAAACCTTGATGATGTAACATGTACAACAAATTGAATATTTATGTAATGTTTGCCAATAATTATTTTTCTTTTTAGGCCCTATATCCGCTCCAAGGGCAGGAAGTTCGAGAGAGCTCGTGGCCGCAGAGCCAGTCGTGGCTACAAGAACTAAACTTGTTTATGTTTTTCATGCAATCTCATACAAATAAAAGATTGGCTGTACAATGTGTTTGTTGCATAACTTCATCAGCCCTTATTTGGCGTTCATATCAAAGCACTGGAGAATGGCCAAGAACTGTGTTTTGAGCTCTAGTCCAGATAAATCTCCCGAGGTTAGTGTAAAAGTGACATCAGGAATTTCTTGTTGACCAGTATTGATATGAGTTGTCCTGGAAAGAATTGACTCAGACCGGAAGTTGTGGTCTGTCAATGATTGGAGAATGTCGGTGGGTGTTGCAATGTTTTTCTTATCGCCATTGGGTTTCCTCTGCGCCGCTCAAAGCCGCTGCTGCTGCGTCTATGCACAGACCCAATATTCCTGCGCCGTGCCATAGCTTTCAGAGGAAAGACTCGTGAGAGGAGGACAAGATGAGGTAAGTCACAAACATGAATGCACTTTAATAGCTATTCTGGCATGTACAATGATGCTAAAGTGATCAGAAATACTGTCTAAAATGGGCTGCGTAAAGTCTGGTTTTATCAATGATAGCCAGCGTTGTCATCAGATCTCCCGTTATCTTCTCTACTTTGGACCCGTTTAAGAAATAATATGTTATGTGGTTATTTTAGTACAGTTGTGCTGGTGGTCAATGTTCTAAATAATGCTATATTACGGTAATTTGGGGGGGGACACTGAAGCAAACTGCAAGCTAATGCTAACTGGGGCTGTCCAGTTTACAGTAGTTAGCCTCTTCCTGAGGACATTATTAAACCTTTGCTGCTAGTCTACGCTTATTTATGCTAAAACCTTTTAACTGTGTATTTATGTGAGAGAAATGTCACAAACGTTGGGTAACATGTAGTTAGGAGGAGTTTAAACTAACCTGGACCGCTATTCTATGCCGTGCTAACAAGTAGCCATTAATTTAAGTTAGTTTTACTGTTTTAGGGTCTGCATTAGCTGTGTTTACCGAGGTTTTCGCTCAGTTTTTGTGTCAGCTGGTGTCATGACTTTTGGCCTGTGACTGTGTAATACTTTTGGCCACACAGTAACTCCACAGCCACCTCATTGTGTGGAAGACAAATTTAGCAGCTGACATTATTTTTCTGGGTGTCCCCGCCCTGCATTTCAAGGACGTAAGGTGCAACAATGGGCATCAGTCTGGTCCTTTTTGTGTTCTTTATCAGACAAGGACATCGGCCAGCTATTAATATGTCTATACAACAGGCACAGCTTGGGTAATGTTTCTGCCAAACATTAAAGATGTGGTTAGTTTGTTAGAAATGGTATTTCCACTAGATCAGTGTAAATTTAGTTGCCCCAATAGTTGCCCTAATAATGTTTCAAATGATTTTACATGTGATTAATTTCTCTCTATATATATGTTGTTGTAGTAGTAGTACTGAAATACTGGTTGGTCAGCAAGTCTAATGAGGATGTGTGACTTTTAGTCATTGCTTTAGCCAAGATGAAACTAAGGTGAAGTTGAAATGATTCTTGCTTCATACATACTGTATCTAATCTCTTTCTCTTATCATAACGGCTATTCTGTACTTTACCACTGTGAAAGTGTGATACAGGTATAACAACCTTTGTCCATTTGAATTAACTTGAATGGATTTGCGATCTCTCTGTCTTAAAATCATTAGAATGTATTCACTCATAGGTCAACCCTTTAAGCATTTGTAATTAGTTCTTTTGTCTTCAAACAGGAACAGAGATCTAAAGGCGGGCACGTGAAGAGTTACCCGAGGACCTCGCCATGACATAGACTAAGCCCACACCAAGAACTGTCTCTATGTTTGTCTTTTGTTTTGTCTAAGTTTTTATGTTGATGTCTCAAGTCTGTCTTAATTTTAATCCTCCGTTTGTGGAGTGCAATCTACAAAAGAAGAGTTTGCATTGAACCTAAACATATCACACTACTGTCAATGACACTTTCATCAACCTCCTTTATATAACTAAGATCAAAGATAGCAATAATGGTATCAAAGGTCTTGTCAATACCTGCACTTATCATATCTTTGTGGCATTTTTGATTACATTTCAGCCAGCACTTTTATTTAAGCTATTTAGTCTCCTTTTTGGAGCTGTTGTGTTGATTTTGTTATTATTATTATTATTGTTTATTGTTCATTTTAGAAAACTTTCTTTTTGTAATTTTAAAATAGATATTTCTGTATAGCTGCTTTCTAAACGATGCAGCTTATGTTAAGTTGTGTTTTTACTTGTTCATTGTGCTGATTTTACAATCTTGTCTTTAAGTCTTTAAGTATGTAAAACGTAACTGGCTGTAGAAGTTGGCATCTTTTCAAAACTGTGACAGAAATGTTAGTTTTAGCTGAAAATACATACTCTAAAAGGAAGGTTTTTCAGTGAAGATGCCCAATGGACTGACAGAGACTCCAAACTCAATCAAGCACTGAATTTAAGTATATTTCATGTCTTTTGAATTGCTGAGTCCAAATTCTGGTGATAACGGACCTGCTGAAGTTTTATGAGACTGAACCTTTCTTGAAAAACTGAGGATGCGATCCCCAGACCCCTCTTCACTGTTCCATTCAGAGGCGCTGCTCCATGGACAGTTTGCCAGCTGGGGCTCAGGCAGTAATAGCAACAACAACAGTTGCCCAAACAGCCCTGGTGGCCCAGGCAGGATCTCCCCTGCTGCCTCCCCCACGCCTCCTCTGGCCTCCAACTATGCCTTGACCCTCACTTATACGCACATCCACATCCAAAGACTGTCCACGCGTTCTGGGAAGGAGGCCCGACTGCTGCTGCCTTTAGCTGAGCTTGTGGGATGCAGTTGTCCTCGTGCTCCTGCGCCCCCCCTCCTGGTGCTCTACTGGTATCCACCCGGCAAACGACGTAAGGGGGTGTCCCGACGCCGGCAGGTCCGGGCGTACCTGGCTGAGAGCAGGAGTGAAGCAGAGAGGTGGTCTGCTGCGGTACAGTGTCTTCTCAGAGGAGTGCCTGTTACTGCTGACACTGGTGAGTGCATTACCATTTCACAGCTGGTAACTAGAGACCTTCCAATAGAAAGTCTTTCGGTAAAACACTAATTTGATTTTAATTAGTGACCCCGGACCTTTTCGCACACACAGCTATGAAATGTGGAGTCATTGTCTAATACGTCTCAGTGAAACCTGTTTGCTATTTTGAGCTGAGTGAACTTTAGATTCTGCCATTTTTCTTTATAAAGTGGTTGACTTTTATCTTTATCTGTGGCACACAGACAGCCTGTATTATTCAGTGTCAAATGAAAAGCCTTAGTGGGTGGGTCACTGTAGCAGACAAAGCTTTTGTTGCATTTCTTTCTTCAACAGATAAATAGGCTTTTAATTATTTACTTGTAACAGGAAACATGTCCCCAATATCTTCCTCTTCATGTGTGACCTTCCCTCAAGGCCATCACTGTTGTTGAGTTGCCAAATTGAAAAAATAAATGACAAACGACATGGTCATCTCTACTTCCCTCTGTCTGCCTTGTACATACGTTCATATCATGCGCACGCTATTTACATTTTGTTTGATCAATGGTTTCTGTTCAACTTTGGTTTAAAGTTTTCAAACAACATGCTTCTGTGTGCGTTATAATGTAAAATAATATGATCACTTCTTTGCTCATCTCCCAGAAACTATGACATTCCTAAATAAATGGCAAAAAGGCATTTGCTGCATTAAAACATTAGTTTTGTACTTCTGTAAAAGTGCCTGTGGGCCAAGACACATAAGTAACTGTATCTGCATTTTTTCCCCAGAGTTTTCAAGAAGTTTGCTACCTCGTCCCCGGCGACTACTGTTATTGGTAAACCCCTTTAGTGGGAGGGGCCAGGCAATGCAGTGGTGTCAGACACACATCCTGCCAATGATAAGAGAAGCCAACATCAGCTACAACCTTATTCAAACAGGTTAGACACCGTTACCCAGCAAAATACACAGACGCACACCTGAATATTACTTAACTCTGTGCTTCTCGTCTTAGAGCGTCAGAACCATGCCAGAGAGCTCATCCGAGAGATTTCTCTCCCAGAGTGGGATGGCATCATCATTATTTCTGGAGATGGCCTGCTACATGAGGTATGTCATTATTTCAGATTATTTCAGTTTTTATAACCATTTTTGTATCTGATTGTAATGTGATTTTGCAGGTCATTAATGGATTAATGGAGCGTCCTGACTGGGAACAAGCAATAAAAATACCTGTTGGCATTCTCCCCTGTGGCTCTGGAAATGCCCTGGCTGGCTCCGTCAACCACCATGCAGGGTAAGTACTTAGTTTTTATTTAAATAAGAATCCTGCTTTTCTGTATGTTTTTTACATAATCATTAACTTAAAACATCACTAATAGAAGTAATCTCTCTTAACGTAATGTGATTCTTATTGACCACAGGTATGACATGTGCCTCCGGGAGCCCCTCCTTTTGAATTGCTGCTTCTTACTTTGTCGAGGAGGCGTTCGACCCATGGACTTAGTCTCTGTGACCACAAGCCCTCCTTCCAACAGTCATTCAGAAGCCCCCAGAAGACTATTTTCTTTTCTTTCCGTTGCCTGGGGCTTTGTATCTGATGTGGATATCGAGAGTGAGCGGTGAGTGGGGTTTAAAATATGTTTCTTATTTTTCTCTAAATCACTTTCTTCTCTTGTTTAAAATGCATGTTTATTTTGTTTTTCAGGTATAGAGGCTTAGGCTCAGCTCGCTTCACTCTGGGAACCCTTGTGCGCATAGCTTCTCTGCGATCTTACAAGGGACGTCTCTCCTACTTACCACCGTCTGTTATCACTACATCACCAGACGCCACGCCCCCGCCACCCCGAAGGCCTCTATCTCGTAGTATCACTGAGGGCTTGGAGGGCTTCTGCAAAACACCAATTCATCGCACATCCTCCGACATGGGCATCAGCGAGCAGAGGAGTCTTCGGAGGGGTGAAGGAGAACGAGAAAAAGAAGAGCGGCAGCGTGAGAGGGAGAGGCGCAGGCAGCGGGCCAGAGGAGGAGGCGCTGGAGTTGTGCGTGCCAGCAGTTTAGCAGAAGACAGAGAGAGAGAACTGGAGATGGAGGCTGAGGAGGAGTTATCAGGAACATGTTCAGAAAGATCTGGGACCAGTTCAGAGTCAAATGAAAGGGAAGATTGTAATATGGGAAGGAGCGAAAGATTGGTATGTATTAAAGATGAAAGGGAAGATGATGGAAGAGTAGAGCAGGACTCTAGTGAGATGGAGGAGGATGAGCGAAGCAAGGAGAGTGATGACCCGGAGAGTGGTGGTTATGGAGAAGGAGTGTTGCATGAGAAAGAGTTGACAGAGAACTATGGACTAGACATGGGAAGGGAGGCAGATGAAAACATTAACACTAGTTTTACCTACCAAGATGGTCTTCAGGAGCCCAGACAAGCTCTTAGAAAGAATTCAGCACCTTCTAGTCAGATAGTTAGTGCTCTGTTCAGCCAGCCCCTAAGTCCGGATGCCGACTCTTCCGCTGCATACACTGTTGAGGATGTGGATCTAAACGGGACCTACTACGAGAAAGACCCATATCCCCTGGACATCGCCCGTGAGCGTGCCCTGACCATCTCATCTCCGTTCCGACACTCTCCTTTCTCTTACAAGCCCAAAGCACAGGACCAAAACCAGAATGTGTCCCGGCCTAGACCCCTGTCCCTCCTTCAGCACTCACACTCAAACTCCCTCCCCCCAAAACTCTCCTCCCTGTCTCTCTCCCTTTCTCCCACACCTCCCTCTTCTCCGTCCTGTGCCTCCCCTCACGCATCCTCATACCTCGCCCCTCGTCCAAACACCCCAAACTCTCTCTCACCGTCACCTTTACGCACACCGTCCTCATCATTCAACTTTGACATTGCTGAGACAGACGGATCACTGAAAAACCGGCCATATGTTTCACTACCTTCTAATCTCCCTAAAGACGACTTGTTACCCCCCCTCGATCAACCTCTTCCTACCAGAGACTGGGTCACTATTGAAGGTGACTTTGTTCTGGTTTTGGCCCTTTATCAGTCCCATTTAGGGGCTGACCTCCATGCTGCACCTCAGGCCAAGTTTGATGACGGCTTAATTCACCTGACTTTTGTGCGGGCAGGTATCTCTAGAGCCACTCTGCTGAGACTGTTCTTTGCGATGGAGAGGGGAACCCATCACTCTGTCAGCTCACCGTATGTGAGCCACGTCAGCTGCAGAGCTTTCCGTCTTCAGCCTCTGTCCTCCCGAGGAACACTGACAGTGGATGGAGAACTTGTCCCCTATGGGCCACTTCAAGCACAGGTCAGAATGAAGAAATATGTTGCCATTTTTAAGTGAAATTATTACTGATGAAAGCAGACGTTCAATCGGTTCTTACATAGATGATGCACATTGTTAGTCTATTGTCTAACCAAGTGTCTTGTTTTCTCTCTCACAGGTTCACCCCTCCATGTCTCGTCTTATCGTTGGTGACTCTGGAGTAAAGATTACCAGATTCTAATCAGGGATTGGTTGAGCCGCATACAGTGTTCTGTCTACTGAATTATGTAATTGTTGTTGCCATGTTCGCTGAGAGAGAGGAGCGAGAGGGGTCATTATTTAAGACACTTAAAATACCCTGGATCGCTGAAACAGCTTTTCTAGGTTTAATGAAAGGGATAACCCACCGAGCCACACATTATTGGAGCACGAATGCAGGGATTAATGTATATGAAAATAGATGAAAATGCGCCTGATTGCACAGCTGTAGGATTACACACAGCACCCCCTGAGAAGCATGAAAACTGCACAGTCTGGAACATAATGCGGGAAAAACAATCTGTTTGAGATGCAGATAATGCATGTGTCTGATGTATACATGCATGCAGAGCTCTA
Source organism: Philypnodon macrostomus (assembly GCA_036025475.1). Classification (NCBI taxonomy): domain Eukaryota; kingdom Metazoa; phylum Chordata; class Actinopteri; order Gobiiformes; family Eleotridae; genus Philypnodon; species Philypnodon macrostomus. The sequence continues at coordinate 25,012 of JAVQKC010044350.1, forward strand.
CTTTTTTGCCTTACAGTAAAATGAAAAGGAATTAATGTAACATTAAATATATAAATATATATATAAATCAAATTGAGATTTCAATCGGCCTCGCCCTGGAGGAAATCATCCCTGGCCTCCTTTATTATCCTTAATTATCTAAATATGTTGATGTTTAGGTGAAAAACCTCCGTCCTGGAATGCCTTATCTGCCACTGGACAATGTAGTAAAGTAAATCGGTGCCCTTTTTACTTAAAAAATCGAAATACTAATCTTTAGACACTTTTCAGTGAATGCTTTCACACAAAAGACAAACTACGCTTATATGTTTAGACATACAGATAGAGCTGTACTATCTGTAAGCTCACTATCGTCCGCTGCACCAGCACAGAATGTGGATGTTTCTTAAATGTTCACAACATTTATACAGCAGTGACATCAGACTTTACAGAGTTCCCATTGTATTTATAGGTCTAATTGAGCTATGAATGGTGACCAGTACATTTTTGCTAGTCTGCCTGTGTTTAGTAAATCAATGCACGATTATTAATGTCAACAAACTTTAAATAATGAAGTAGAAATTGTCTGAACACACAAGCCTTTTATTAGTAGCTTTAGACTGTTCGTTTCAAAAACATATGTCATTATGTCAGCGTGTTGTCATTTGTTATACCTATGCCTCAATCTATTTTGCACATGAACAGGACTTGGTGTAGTAGTAGAGAAAAGCAGAATAGGTAAATTATTAAATAAAACAGTAACACCATTAGTAGATATTTCATATTAAACACTGAAATATATTTAAAATAGAGAAGTCAGACATTTTTATATAAAAAATAATAATTATACACAAGACAAAAATGTTTAGAAAAAGCATCTGGGCAAGGTTTTTGCTTTAAAGGCATTTTGTCCCTCATCCAAGGGACTTTGTCAATCAAAAATATGACGTTATAGTTGTGATTAGGACTTCAGATTTGTCAAAATGAATTAATTTGGATGTCTTTTGATTTGTCTGGAGTTTGAGTCTGCATCATACTGTACGTGTTAATCACACCAGATTAAATGCCTTTGTTCAAGCCTGTAACTCTTATTCAGCAGCTCTCTGCTGGCCTTCCTTCTTTTGTTTTAGGCGCACAAAGCAGCTAGTCCACAATTACACTGTGCATACACAGCTACAGAATGTGATTTTATGTTTAACCTAGGCTTGTAAACATTACCAAATAGAAACATTAATATTCACTTTGAAGTTGTTACCAAAATGATTATCATGAAAAGGGAATAGCTATGAAAGTTTACTTTATACATGTTGGTATGTTTGGTCATAACTTGGACACATTTAGGGCCTTATCCCCACAATGGGAAAGCTGTTGATGTTTGTAGTTGACTGCCTGTAAGGACATTGTAATTATTACTAAAACTATGAAGGATGTACAGTTAATACTTATATTGTTTTGAATAAATGTAACTTGATACATTTGCCTTGACCAAATTGTACTTTTTTCTTTCAAATACAAAATGGAAATGTATCTATTTTTAATGAAAATATATAACACATTTTATTTTTTCATGAATATTTTCTAAAAGCTCACACAAATTAATTGACATACAAAATGTGAAGGAAAGGGTGACCGGAAGTGGCCGTCAGACGGACTTCCGCTGTCGCCTCCTCCTTTGTCTCCGGCCCAACATTTCGACTTCATTTCTTCATTGTAACTGTGCGGATATATTTACATATATATCCACATTTTCCAATATTGAATGACAGTCGAATCTGAAATATTTATGCCTAAAAGTAAAGCGCCAAAAATGGACGACCTGGACTACAGTAAGTAACGCCGCCTTACTATCGATGGCACTATGGCTAGTTGTGCTGCTAACCTTAGTAGCTTAGCTTGGTTATTTGTCTAGGAATGTTTTATTTTTGTTTTGTAAATTTTGCTTAAACATACACATGAACATATTTGCATTTCCATAGGAAACAGCCCCATACATCACGTATGCTAATAATAGCTTCACCAGTACGTTATTAATATATAGACCGGCCAACTGTATGTTATATTGTTTGCATTCGTTCATTCGAATACAGACGTTATTGTGTCTAGACTGTTTCTCACTTGCACTGAGCCAACAGTGAAGTAAAAGTAAGATTACTAATCCGGACAGTGGGTGTGGTTTAGAGCACCAGTTTGTTTTGCAGAAGGAACCACGTCTGATGTTTTCTTTCTCACTGGGTATGGATCAACAGGCCGGGTATGGATCAACAGGCCGGGGTGTCTCTTTGCTGTTAGAGATTGATGCACGTTTTGTATGGACAGGTGTAACAAAACTAAAAGACAAAATATTAGTGCGTTTATAAACTATTATGTTTTTCATATCCCATGTTGGACCAAGAGTGGTATTGCAGTTGACATGGGCTGTATTAATAAGCAATAGTCAATCTAATGTGTTTTCATTGTAGTCCCAGTGGACCTTAGCCCAGAGGAGCGTGCTGAGCTGGAGGACATACGCCGGAGAAAAGGTGTTCTGCTGCAGGAGATTCAGAGGCTGCGAGAGGAACTCAGAGAAGCAATTTTAGAAGTAGAAGGACTTGAGACCAGCACAGAGGGGAGGTAAGGACAATGCACAGTATACTGGTGGAATAATACACCCACATAACAATGATGTGATAACATTAGATAAACTCATGTTTGCAGTAAAACTCTACAAAAAAGTCGACATGTGGCAATGGGAAGAAAGAAATTCAACATGGACCCAAAAAAGGTACACTTTTTTTAAATGCAGTTCTATGTACAAACATAACAATGCGTACAAATTGAACCTGTTTACTGTCGCAGGGTATTGTGTTTTTGGTGGAAAACGAGCTGCTCAGACACACGTCAGAGGACATTGCTCAGTTCCTTTACAAAGGAGAAGGCCTGAACAAAACTGCTATTGGAGATTACCTTGGAGAAAGGTGCGGGTTTGAGATAGTTTTCATTATATCCAAACTATTTTAACACTGTTTCTTCTGCACCACAGGGATGACTTTAATATCAAAGTTCTTCAGGCTTTTGTTGATCTTCATGAGTTCACTGATCTGAACCTTGTCCAGGCCCTGAGGTAAAATACAGCCATTTTACATGCTATTCACAACATCAGTTTTATAGATGATACTAACCTCGAACTATTGTCTGCAGGCAGTTCTTATGGAGTTTCCGTCTGCCCGGTGAAGCACAGAAGATTGACCGTATGATGGAGGCTTTTGCTCAGAGATATTGTCACTGCAACCCTGGTGTCTTCCAGAGCACAGGTAAGCATTTAAATGTAGTATCTAACCTGTTTGTGTGTATAATGTACAAATATATTATATCCCCCATATTCACTGCCAGTTATTTTCCGTTTTACCTCTATGTTTGTCATGCGTTTGCAGACACATGTTATGTGCTGTCATTTGCAATTATTATGCTGAATACCAGTCTTCATAACCCAAATGTGAGAGACAAACCTGGGCTGGATCGCTTCATTTCCATGAACCGAGGCATCAATGAAGGAGGAGACCTGCCAGAAGAACTGCTAAGAGTATGAGAAACATGTTGATTTAATGTTATATAGAAGATGCAAGTATAAACACTTTATTGATCGTATTCTCTTGTTCAGAATCTCTATGAAAGCATAAAAAACGAGCCGTTTAAGATACCAGAGGATGATGGGAATGACCTGACACACACCTTTTTTAACCCTGACAGAGAAGGCTGGCTTCTCAAACTCGGTGAGATGATGCCAGTGAATCCTCTTTCTTTGGTTCTTGTTGCTTCTGAATTGATGTGATGTAACGCATGATGAGCACTCGCTTTTCTCTGTGATGGCAGTCTAAACATCTGATTGTGTTCTTTTGCATGGTGGGGCTTGTAATCTATGTGTTACTAATATCATCTTTTTCCTCCTTCCTGCCAATCTTTGTGCCCTCTAAATCTCCTCCCGTGCATCTTTGCTTCTTCAACCTTGTGCTGCTGCTGCTTATTTTGCTCAGGAGGTATGTATCGGAGAATTGTCGTAGTTGTAGAAGGAAAAATTGTTTTATCCTTAATGTGCCGCTTTGCATGTTTCAGGGGGACGAGTAAAAACCTGGAAAAGACGGTGGTTTATTTTAACAGACAACTGCCTGTATTACTTTGAATACACCACAGTAAGTCTTTGTCTGATCATATATAGACCCTTTCAAAGTTTGTAAACACAAAGTTCTAAATTACAGAATGGAGGCAACACCATAATACATTTTCAATGGAGAAATTATAACAAATTAAGATGATTTTGACAACAACCACTCTGCCACATGTAGGTAATGTCAGAGCCTGGTTAGAAAACGTTAGTGGATATACACACATTGTAGGTTTATTTAATGTACCGATTAGTATACAGTTAGCAGCTTATAAAAGTCCCATATAGTTTATGCAGATTCTGGCCCCTGCCCCCCATCTGAAGGTATGACATCATCACATTCTAGAGCATGCAACCAAGCAATAGTTAACTTCAAAGCCATAGAAATATTTTCAATGCCTCTGGCTCACTTTTGCTCCAGTTGCCTCCATTCCGGAATTTTGAACATTCCATATGGCAAACATTTAAAATTTTCTACACTAGGATAAAGAACCTAGAGGAATCATTCCATTGGAAAACCTCAGCATTCGTGAAGTGGAAGATCCAAGGAAACCGGTAGACTCATATTGTGTACTTCTATTGTCTGATGAACTTTGTATTCATTATATGAGAATTTTTAAAGCACAGTGTCTCTTTGTTTTTTCAGAATTGCTTTGAGCTGTACATCCCAAACAACCGCGGTCAGCTCATCAAGGCGTGCAAGACGGAAGCTGATGGCAGAGTCGTCGAAGGTAACCACATGGTGTACCGCATATCTGCTCCTACACCTGAGGAGAAGGACGAATGGATCCACAGCATCAAGTATGTATCAACCTCATATGGGAGTAGGGGGGGGGGGTGATATGGA